>AWOL01S0100972.1:17062-28256 GCA_000715115.1 Nicotiana otophora
GCCAATGCTTGCCCTTTGACCGCCTTCTGAGTTACATAGATAATGTCAAACTCACTCAATAGTATCTGCCATTTTGCTAACTTCCCCGTAGGCATGGGTTTCTGGAAGATGTATTTTAGCGGATCCATCCTTGATATGAGATATGTGGTGTAGGCACAAAAGTAGTGCCTCAACTTTTGAGTTATCCATGTCAAAGCGTAGCAGGTGCATTCCCGCAAAGAATACTGTGCTTCGTGGGTTGTGAACTTCTTACTCAAATAGTATATGGCTTGCTCTTTTCTTCCTGTCTCATCGTGTTGTCCCAAGACACAGCCGAAATTCCCATCTAGTATAGATAAATAGAGTAGCAGAGGTCTCCCAGGTTCCGGTGGGACCAGAAAAGCTGGTTTGGATAAATATTCCTTGATCTTGTCAAAGGCTTTCTGGCACTCTTCAGTCCAACTTGTTGCAGCATCTCCCTTTAATATTTTGAAAATCGGTTCACAGATCATAGTTGATTGTGCTATAAAACGGCTGATGTAATTGAGACGCCCTAAGAAACTTATCACATCTTTCTTGTTCTTCGGAGGTGTGAAATCTTGGATAGCCTTGACCTTTGACGGGTCTACTCAATTCCTCGGCGGCTGACAATGAACCGTAGCAGTTTTCCAGCAAGGACTCCGAAAGCACACTTTGCGGGGTTCAGTTTCAAGTTGTACCTTTGAAGTCGATCAAACAATTTCCTCAAATCCGCTATGTGATCTGTACCCTTTTTAGATTTGATGATGACGTCGTCCACGTACACCTCTATCTCCTTGTGCATCATGTCATGGAAAGTGGTTGTCATGGCCCTCATATAAGTGGCTCCAGCATTCTTTAGGCCAAACGGCATCATTTTGTAACAATATACTCCCCATGGTGTAATAAAGGCTGTCTTTTCGGCATCCTCTTCATCTATCCAGATCTGATGATATCTTGCAAAGCAATCCACAGAGGATTGAAGTTCATGCTTGGCACCGTTGTCAATCAGTATGTGTATATTGGGCAAAGGGAAATCATCTTTGGGACTTGCTCTGTTTAAATGCCGATAGTCGACACACACTCTGACCTTCCCATATTTCTTTGGAACCGGCACAATGTTAACCGACCAGGTCGGATATTCAACTACTCTGAGAACCTTGGCTTTGATTTGCTTGGTGACTTCCTCTACTATTTCGGCATCCTCTTCATCCATCCCGATCTGATGCTATCCCGCAAAGCAATCCACAAAGGATTGAAGTTCATGCTTGGCACCGTTGTCAATCAGTATGTGTATATTGGGCAAAGGGAAATCATCTTTGGGACTTGCTCTGTTTAAATCCCGATAGTTGGCACACACTCTAACCTTCCCATATTTCTTTGGAACCGGCACAATGTTAGCCAACCAGGTCGGATATTCAACTACTCTGAGAACCTTCGCTTTGATTTGCTTGGTGACTTCCTCTACTATTTTCAAACTCATATTTGGCTTGAACTTTCTGAGTTTCTGCTTTACCGGTGGACACATAGGGTCGGTAGGTAGTTTATGAGCCACTATGGACGTGCTCAAACCTGTCATATCATCGTAGGACCATGCAAAAATATCCCTATACTCTTTCAGAAACTGGATGTATTCTTCCTTTCTCTGACGGTGATAGATGAATGCTTACATGCGTTTCCTTGACTGTTTTGGAGTCTCCCAAAAATACTGTTTCAGTCTCATCCAAATTAGACTTAGGCTTGTTTTCAAAATTTTCCACTTTTCTGACAATTCCCTCGGGTATTATATCCTCTTCCAGATCCTCTGAATCACTATCCTTATGTTGTGTTATCTCATTACATGTCACAGTCGTAGGTTCATCGAGATAAGTAATAATAACGTTGTAGAGAGAGAAAATGTAAAGGATAATAATAAATACTAAAAACAACAATCCATTGATAAAGATTTAAAATGTCAAATAAGTGCAGTTCGATGATTCGAGCAATTATTTCAAAACAGAATACTAAAAATGCCTCAAATGCTCAAAACTATTTTTTAATGTAATTCATGCTAATTTTCCAGGCTACCCAGGAACTCAACGGGCCTGGGATGGTGCACCAGTCCAGTTCTTGAGAAGATGCCAGTATGCACGAACCAACGTTTGGGAATGGGAATAATCAAAGAAAGAAAAAGAAAAAGGTAACCAAGTTAGTAAGGAATATTAAAAGAGTATTTGCGATATTAAAACATATTTCACAAAGTCATGCAATAATTCGCGTCCTAATTTGGGGACCTCATTGTGCCCGAGGTAGGCCTAAGCGACACGTAGACTTAGAGAAAATTGATGCCAACATTTGCGTCATTTCATTAAAGCCAAAAATGTTTACGCAATAATGATCAACACGTTGGCATATTTTTCTCCAAGTAATGTACATAGTATGATAGCGTCCATTGGGATTGTGGAAATCCCGTCGGACTTTGGACAAGGTTCATCTTAGCGGGTTGTTACATTAATAACGCTTCAACCCGTACTAGGTTTAACATGATGCATGTACATTTCAAGTTGGAGTGGGGTTTCTAGAATGGTTTAGACTGGTACTCCCAAGTGGACAACTTGAGAGGGAAAGGCACGGGACCGTCGATTGCACCGCTGATCGACTAGTCTACCGCAAATAAGCCTTTCCAATTTAAAAGGGTAATTTTCGGAAGAGCGTGGACACTCATCAAGTGACGCTATGATGATAGTTGGCACGAGTGGAGTATGATGTGGAGCATGCTTTATGCAGCAATAATAACGCGTTGTCAAGTATTTGTATGATATGTAAAAGCAGTAAATAATATAGCAAAGGTAAACATGGAAAGAATATAGAAGAAAGACAAAAGGAAGGAGTTAGTTTAGTTCATAAAAGTATATGCAGGAATGTAATAAAGCAGTTAAGGAAGTAGGCATGATATAGCAATTTTTACAAGATAAAAGAGCGGTCATAGCAAGTAAAGGTGAATAGGGGAAAGGGATGTGACTGTCATAGCAGATTTAAACAAATAAAGGTGAGTAGGGAAGGGATGTACATGTCGTAGCAGATTAAAACAAATAAAGGTGAGTAGGGGAAAGGATGTGCTTGTAACAAAGAATGTAATCCACATAAGCCAAGTTCATTATGGTAAGAGCCTAAGTGTAAATCCCCAGCAGAGTCGCCATGTTGTCGCACCCCCTTTTCTCCTCGCGAAATCAGGTTTCGACATATGACAACTCTTTTAAGGAGGTATTAAAAGAGGAGAGTCGCCACCTAACGGTTTAAGGTGTGTTAGGGCACCTATTATGCAAGTGACTCTGTTTGACTAGTCAATGTCTCCAAAGAACGGGTAAGGGCTCAAATTACCTCAAAGAGAAGGTGTTAGGCACTCTTCGAGGTCTACAACTGTGGGTCCCGACTGAAATTAAGATTATGTGGATTATGATTAAGCTAGGTGATCAAATAAACAAAGGAGTTCAGAAGTCACAGAACTTTATTTCAATATGATTGACATAGATCTTAGTGTGAATATAAGGATACAACTATTTAGATCTAATAACAACGTACAAAGAGGAGGGGGGTCCTAAGTTTTTTAGCCTAAAGGATTACCCCGTGCAACATAAATAATACTTCGTAACTCCCTCAAGATGGGGTGTTACTCATATTATACAGCAGGCACAAACTATCATCTCCTGCTACCTGATTACTATGTTAAAGTTGTTACCTAAAAGCATTCTAATTCAATTATAGGTCGTACCCTATGCGTGCACTACCCGCATTTAGGGAAGCGTCTTTCTAAATGACCTTTAAAGGTTATTCTTCTATTGTCCATTCCATTATCGCAGGAACGCAATCTAAAATTCACATGATACCTTATTCATGTTTAGTGTACCTTGTTCACCAGCCCATACTTGATTTGTATTACTCTAGGGTCTAACTTTTCCTTCTGGTAGTCGCGTTGGAGTCACGAACTTATTTCTCAAAATAAGGATAGGATTCTGCAGATTCCTGATCGACATATGTGTTTGCGTGCATTTATTGCTTAAGTGCGGATATAGCTTATAGAGAGAATCATGCGGGTATCATAAGCTAATTGTTGAGAGTTTTAAGTTACCAATCCTATATATGCAATGCCTATGTGATCTACGCGGTTGGGTACATCAGAATATGCTAGGGAAAGGGTCCTAGAATTATTCATACGACATGCATGAAGCAGTGTTTGAATGTTCTAGCATTAACCAATTATAGCGAGCAATTATTTTCTATAGGCAGGATCTCTAACGCATAGCACTTTAGAGCTTGTTTTATTTATACTTAGTCCTATGAACAAGATTTCTAGTGAACAATGTGATACAATAGCAAATGAAATGTTCAAAATCCTATAGGAATGATTCCTAGTGAATAACTGAAGTGAATTGAAGGAAAATTCATTTTGTTTCTATAGGCAGGTTTCTAATACGGTTGAAAGTAGTCATGAAAATTGAAAGAGTGCTCACTTCCTATAGGCATGTTGTGTATAAACACGTAGCAGTAGACATAGCATTTGGACTCATGTTTAATGGTAAACAAGCAGTGCGTGTGTGCTACTCCTAATGTCATGATCTCTACAGTGCTCATGTAATTGAACAACACATATAGCGAACACATAATCAAGTCCTATAGGCATTGCATCTACCCATCGCATGTAAATATTAAAATCTACCCCCATTCCCTTTTACTAACAACCCCAATTTTTTATACAAAGATTATTACAGGCCCAACAATGAGTACAAATATTACATAATAGTGAACAGGCCCACAGTAGGCCCAAATAAAATGAATAAATACCCAGCCTTACTGGGCCTTCAACAAAGAGCCACGTTCAATACACGATCATGGGTCCATAGAAGAGCCCATACCCATTCAAATGAGCCACAGCACCAACTGTTGCACCACATGGAACAACCAATATAGATATGCAGTACATGACATGGAAATAGGTTAATAGGGACAGTTTTGGAGGTTGAGAGAATGACTAGGACCAAACCCTAGTGTGTTAGAGTTCACAAGGGCCTCAATTGGACCCCGAGCAGTGCTCACACTAGGGAGGCCAATAATAGAACCTAAGTAGTCTTGGCTTTTAGCAGGCTAAGAATGAAGAATTCAGGACAGCATAAGTTGCCAGTGAGGAATATGGACAGATGTTAGGAGATACATTCATGTCCTAAAGTAGACATAACCAAATTGAGCATATAAAGTAATTAATCAAATAGGCCAGTAGGTTCAGCAGGATAGCAAAGCACCATATAGATAGCCTCATATTGAAAGAAATTGGGAAAGAAACAGGTTTGCAAGATATGCATGGATTATCATTCATGACATTAACCCAATTAGGACCTAAGAAGTTCGGATTAAGCTAAGAATGAATCTTAGTATCATAAGACAAACATGTTAATTCTCATCAGGAGGCAAGATTGCATTCAAACATGATAGGGAGCACACATTATGACAGTCCAAGCAATCACTGAAGGAACAGGGGTTTAAGACATACTGGGGGCATATTATCAGGGAAGCAAGATCACAACTGAGGGAAAAGGTCTTATGACATTAAAACACATTATGTAGGCAAGACGAGCATCAAAGAGATTCAGTACAGAGTGAAGAGTAAGCTCATGTTAAATAGCACATGTAGGTATTCTAGCATCGACCCAGTAGACTGTTTACCTAAAGAAGGTCCAGATTGTGCTAAGCATAAGTCTTGATGTTATGAAACAGACATGTTAACTCTCATCAGGAAACAAGATAACATTTAGACATGATAGGGGAACGCACATTGTGACAAGTCAAGTAATCACTGAAGGAACAAGGAATTAAGTGAGCCAAAGACATGCTGGGGACATATTGGTAGGGAAGCAAGGTCATAGTTGATAGAAAAATCTTAACACAGATTAGAACACATTACATATGCAAGAAAATCATTGCAGAGATTTAGAACAGAGTGAAAATAAACTCATGTCAAATGAAAAATGTAGGCATTCAAGTATTGACCAGTAGACTAATTAACTATTGAAGGTCTAAGTTATGCCAGGGATTCATCTTAATATCGAAACAGTTCAAACATGGTAGGGAAAATAAGTTGAGATAACTGTTCTATAATTTAAAGCCATCATTAAAGGGGTATGAGATCAAGTGAGCATGCTGAGTGACACAATAGCAGAGAAACAAGTCATAGTTAACAGTGAAGGTCTTAACATAGGTTATTACAGATGTGAGGCATTCATTACAAAGATTCAAGACAAAGCAGGTAAGCATATTCATCAACATTCAGACACCAATACAGTAGCTAAACGAGCTTAGGATGGTTCTGATTATCCAAGTTAGACATAGACAATCTCAAAACTAGCAGCATTAGGAGGAGTTAAATGCTAGAGAGATTTAAAACGAGTGTAGGGCTAACAGAGTTGTGCATAAAAGTAGCCCAGAAAACACATTAAGCCATAGATTGCAGAAGTGAGAGCATATGCAAATCAGAGACACATAAAAAATGAAATTGCAAAAGATCAAGCGACTTACCAGTTAAACGCACAACAACAAAGAACAAAAATTCCACAAGAACCCAAAATCTCAATGCGTCAAAGTTCCTAAGAGCTTCAGAAGAACTCCGGGAAATGCTCACACTAAGAGAAAGTTCGAATAACAGAATCTCAGTGGCCTTGGCTTTCAGCCGGCTAAAATGAAGTATAGAACAAGAGAATGAGGGAATCACAGAACAAATCTCCAATTGTTTTAGTGAAAATATATCGATTCCAATCCGCTTCAAAGGGGGATGGGGAGGGGTTTATATAGTGACATAAACTGAACCAGTAAACAAGCAAAACTGTAAAATCGAACATAAATAAGGAAGTATTAACATGCAGAATCAATAAATATTCGATTAGGGAAAAAATATGTAAACCCTAATTGACAGAAATCAAAGATTGGCCGAAGATCTTGGCTAATCGGACCCATATAGCCATGGTCGTGATGTATATGGACTAAATACTGTCCAGATTCAAGCGATTGAAGTCGAATGGCCGGATTCTGAGAGATAGTACTTGCCATGTTTAGGGTACTAGGTGATACCATAGTTTTGTAGAAAATAATGAGATAACACACAGAAGGTAAGGAAATCATGGAAAGAATCCATGGTTGAGACGGATTTGAAGAGGTTTGAGGGGGCGGCTAGGGTTTCTGTGGAGAGAAGAGAAGGTTCGAGAGGATTTGGGGGCGGCGGACGGGCGAAAATGGATCTTTAGGGTGAGGGGTAATATAAAACGGGTAGGTTAATTATGGGTCATTGATCATTTGAGATCAACGGCCAGGATCACAAGGAAAACGGGATGGGTTATTTGAGACGGGTACCAACCGGGTTTGAGACTAAGGGTCGTTTGGCTTTGGGCTGGGAGGGATTGGGATAAGGTTTGGGTAGTTTTGGGCCACTAATGTGGTCCAAAATTGGTTAGAATGGGCTATTATTTAAATGCCCAAAATGTTAACAATATGATTTATAAACAATACTTAATAAATAAATGAAAATATTATTTATGCTCTGAAATGCTTAAAATAATAACTTAATATTATAAAAACTATAAGTATGCTATTTTGACACAACTAATATAAAATAAAGAGCAATTGTGTATGAATATAGGTCATTATTGCAAAATTAAATAAATAGCTTAAAATGCTAATATAATTATATGGAATGAAATAAAATATTTGAAACATATATTATAGGTGCAAAATAATAATTTTAGGTAACTAAGACATCACAAAATAATTTAAAGGGATAATTACTAGATATTTATATAATTTAAATGCAAGAAAATTAATTTAAGAGCTCTAAAAATATGAAAAATTATAGGAAATGCTTGTATTGATTTGTAAACTAAATAATGATGCATAAAATGCTATTTTGATGGCATGTATATATTCTAAAAAAAACTATGAGGGAAAAATTGGGTATCAACAAGGGTTCACTATGTTTATCTTGCACGATTTGTTGATTTGTTTGTATCCTCTTGTCTAGCCATAACAAGGCTCTTCCTGAATCAATTACTAACTACTCGTTGGCCTATTCTCATATAAATATTCCGCATAATCTTTCTTGGGTTATTTCCTTTATCTTAACTTATGTCTCGCACTGGCTCCTTATTTATCAATAACATCTCAGGCAGGTACCCTTACTTCCTTTCCTTGACGTCGTGCTTACATAATGTTCTGGAATCGTAGCATATCTGTAGGATTTGGATAAATGTAATCTCATTCCTTTCTCATGTTTATCGCATTCTTCCTTTACCATTCCATAGTTACTAAAACCACTTAATTTTGACTTAATTCCACATCACTCCACATTCCCCCCTTTAGGGGAGTACTTAAGATTTAGTGCTACGATGATCTACGTATAGATATTTTACCTCTTCATCTTTGGCATCTTTTCACATCATCGATGACCCTTACTCGCCTCGCGGTAATCCTTTTGTACCAAGGATAACCAAATTCCTTACTCACGAGTGAGACACCTAGTGTAACTGGCACATACAGTCCCTTAAGCTTAACTTTGCTCACATGGCTTGCTTTAGGGAAGCGTCTTTCTGAATGACCTTTAAAGGTTATTCTTCTATCGTCCATTCTATTATTGCCGGAACGCAATCTAAAATTCACATGATACCTTATTCATGTTTAGTGTACCTTGTTCACCAGCCCATACTTGATTTGTATTACTGTAGGGTCTAACTTTTTCTTCTGGTAGTCGTGTTGGAGTCACGAACTTATTTCTCGAAATGAGGATATAACTTTATGGCGTATACTCTTTTGTTGTCTCAAGACCTGTCACCTCTCGTCCTTTCCTTCACTTGACTATAGACTATAATACTGTCATCTTTTTGATCTACCGTTGTCATCTATGTATCACATCTTATTCATAATGCTTTATCAACTCTCTTCTTATTTCCCACTAACATTTATGTCTATCACTTTATCTTGAAAACACGAACAAGAGATTCCTTTCCCTTTAGCTCCCTTGCTCCATCTACTGGCTCTTTAGGTTGCCTAACATTCTTTCTCTATGGGAACAAGAGCCATACTAAGGTAATATTTATCCCTTCAAGGTTTCTAGTGCCTATCTTTGTAGTCCTCATATCTAGCTGTACTATTTTAGAGTACACCCTCTGGGTGTCTCACAAGGAGAGCTATTAGCACATTTGCAATATCCTTTGGAAATGTCAGCTAATGCTAACAATGCATCCACCATTTTGGGTTACCCTAACCCTAGCTAGATCCTGCTATCCTGCCTTCTCTTATACTACTTCTATTAGCGCCCATAGGGCATAAATGAGGTGGGTGTAGCCAATTGTACATACCTCTGTTATTGTTGAAGGTAACTCAAAAGGCTTATATTCTTCTACGATAATATTCATTAGCTGGTTACCTCATACCCTTTTTTATCTTGCTTCTTTTGCTTGTTGAAATTTGTATCTATCTTCTGAATCTCTCATTGCCTTTCACCATAGGGATGGATAGATATTCTTGCCTTAAGGCTCCTTATCAAGAGGCTTACATATCTTAGTACCCACATGATCTACTAAAGACCTTACATTTATTCATCATAAGCATCATGAAAAATCGAGTTCCTCTTACTCAACTCTTCCATAGCCACATTCAATCTCTTACCAACCATCTTTCTAGATGTAGGCATCGTCGTATTCTGAATAAAATAGAGTTTAGGAAATTGAGTTCTTACAACTGAGCTCTATCTCACGATCTAGAGTAAGAAGAAAGAGTGACAGTCCTAAATGCCCTGTAGCCTCCTACTTATAAGTGTGGTGCACAACACACCCATAAATAAGACTCTACTAGACACGGCTTGTAGGCTCTCTAGGATAGAACTGCTCTGATACCACTTTTGTCATGACCCAAATCGATGGGCTGCGATGGGCACCCGGTACCTTACTCAACTGAGTACCAACATAACGCATCTTTTCTTATTATATCATCATAGGTAAGTGGGCCAGAAGGGGCATCATGAGATAACCAGAGTAAACATAAGGGAATACCCGACATAGAACGACCCATCTTGATATAGAAACTCATACCTGTGACATACGGGCCTATAAGGCCAATGTGATCCTTTATATACTTAAAACATAGGCCGACAAGGCCATACAATCTTTCACATATACGACATATGTCTACAAGCCTCTAAGTATATATAAATGTCATAAAAATCGGGACAGGGCCCCGCCATACTAATCAATACATGTCCTAATCATACTGACCACACAAGCAACTCCGAAGCAAATGGAGCGCACCAACATCTTCTGCTGAGCTGATAGCCTACTTGAAGGACTCTCAACCTGTCTATCGGGACCTGCAGGCATGAAACGCAGCGTCCCCCGCCAAAGGGACGTCAGTGCAAATAATGTATCGAGTATGTAAGGAATGAAAATCAGTAAATAAAAGACATAGAGAAACATGGAGTAAAAGACTCAACGTGTAAGTCTGAATAGCTCTGTAAATCATTTCATATTTATAATGTCATGCATGTGCGTATAAATGTCATACCATGCATAGGTATATGCGTTCAATACATCATCAAGCCTCTGAGGGCATCCCATCATATCATCTCGGCCACTGTGGACAAATCATCAACGTATACCAGTTGATCAGGTGGTGGTGCGTATATGTAAGGCCTCGTAAAATTTTACAAAAGAAAAAAATAATGTTTCGCGGTGCCGAATTGGGTTGAACAATGCACCAGAAAGTAAAGAAATATTTTTGGCAGAAAAATGCGTTTCTACAGTCCTTATGCGATCGCGAAATCACTCTGCGGGCCGCATAATGGCCGCAGAAGTGAGGCAGGAGAGGGCCAGTTTGGATGAAATTTTGCGGTCGACTATGCGACGGCATAACTGTTCTGCGGTTCATTATGCGACTGCAGAATAGGTCTACGGGCCGCATAGTGACCGCGGACACGGACAGGTTTTTGGCTATTTTGGTCAACGATTATGCAACCGATATGCGGTCCGCATATCGATTATGTGATCGCACAACTTGTTCCGGAGCTCCCTTTTTGGGTTTTTAAAACCCGACCCTACATCATTAAATACACTCTTTGGACCATTTCTGAGCTATAATCTGATATTTTAGAGTGAGAGAGAGTGCCCTAGAGTGAGAAGGTGTTCTTCAA
>AWOL01S0100988.1:6656-40939 GCA_000715115.1 Nicotiana otophora
CCCTTGGACATAGTCCTTTCAGGCAGTGGCCGTTTAGTCCATGGTCAATTGGATGGTCGGTGCAAGGCCAGAAATTAGAACACATTGATTCCGCTCGTTCCCGTCCTTCGCTTCAAGGCATGTCCCTCGGTGTGGTCAGTACTCCATACTGTCGGGCAGCAAAGCTTACACTTGTTCACTAATTACTACGGTTCACCAGGGCCTCTTTCCTCCTCCCTTTTCTGCTCACTCGTTAGGGTCGGGACCCCACAAAGGGGGAGGGAGTCGACTGAACATCTTAGCCATTGGTGGGAATTTCGCCCGCGTCCGATCCCCAATTCTTGTTCACCTCATATGATCGTGTTGGGTGAATTGTGACCTCATACGATTGTGTTGGGTGAGCAACAACCGCTTCGTCACAGTACTTACTTATGGGCTAACAGGTCACACTTTGGCCAAGTATCCTACAAAGAGACTCCCGAGAGCTAGAATTATTAAAGGAATGGCCATAGGAATAGGCGCATCATGACATCATAAAATGTCTAGCCTGAATGCATTAGTTGGTACTACAAATGTTAGAAAAAGTGAACGAAAGGAGTAATAAGAACTGAAAAGGACAGAGACACTTCCCAACCAGAAAGCAAAGTTCCCACTGATGGTATACTTAGTGTAAGCGATCTCTAAGATCACATCTTTGGAATAAAATCCAGTTAGAAAAGGAAATCCAATTAGAGATGAGCTGCCCATGAGCATCATGGCATAGGTAAAAGGGAACGAGGAGGTAAGACCCCCCCCATCTTCCACATATCTGTATCATCCAACATGGCATGAATCACCGAACCTGCACTTAGGAATAATAATACTTTGAAAAATGTGTGATTCATTAAGTGAAAGACGCTAACTGAATAGTTAGAGATGCCGCAAGAAAAGATCATATAGCCTAATTGACTACATGTTGAATAAGACATGACCCTCTTTAGATCATTCTGTAATATTCCAGTGCTTTCCGCAAGGAATGACATCATAGCTCTTGCAAAAGTAATAACAATCTAAGTCGTAGGTGGGTATTCAAATAAAGGGGCACACCTTGATATCATCAAAACGCCAGATGTTACCATTGTAGCTGCATGAATCAAAGCGGATACTGGAGTGGGACCCTCCATAGCATCAGGTCACCAAGTATGCGATCCTATCTATGCATATTTCCCAACAGCACCAATAAAAAGTAAAATACAAATAAGAGTCATGGCATTCAATCTCATATTGTAAGAAATCGAAGAATTTCTAGCGGCACTAGCACGAGCAAAAATGGTTGCAATGTCTACTGTTTGAAATAGAGTAAAACAACCCAAAATCCCAGGAGCTAATCCAAAATCACATATTCGATTGACAAGCATGGCTTTTATAGCTTCTTTATTTGCCTGAAGTCGTGTAAACCAGAAATGAATTAACAAATATGAAGCAAGACCTACTCCATCCCATCCCTGGAATAATTGAAGAGAGTTATCTCCAGTCACCAACATTGGCATAAACAAAGTAGNCGAGATACCACATCAACCCTATCACCACTAATCCTAGGTTATCAGGGGACTCTAGGCATCAAAATTTAAAAAGTTCTCTTTGTTTTTGTAAGCGAATTTTGCTCATCAAGTTCTTCTTTGATCTGCCACTGTAAGAACACCACAATATTCGTCTTTTTGGTATTAATGTTCTCAATGGTGAATCGATCACTCAATATCCTTTTCCTTCTACGACGAAATGGAAGAAAAGTAATGAAACATGCCATGGCTACTGAATAACCTCCTTTTTCTTTCTCAATAATAAAGCATTTGACCTTTGTATTCGTTCGCCAAATCTTGTTCAGTTCCATCCAAGCACGGTTTTNTTGGAAATAAAGGTAAGGTCTCGCTTTCCTTTGCCACTCAAGTGTACGATATCTGTCGTGCTTAGGCCCCTTCTTCCCTTACCTAATGATAGAGTCCACCGCCTGCCTTAGTAGTCTCAAATAAGGCATGCGGTCCTACCCCTTTAGTAGGTGATTCACTACCGAAGTGAAGAAAAGGCTGGATTAATCAAAGGGGGAACTGCGAGAACTCTGCCCCACGCATCTAACCAGCTTGCGTGCGCTTGAAGTGCACTTGAACTCTGCCCCACGCATCTAACCACTGGCTAGACCAAAAGAGTTATTTAGTCGATACAGAGGTGCGCTTGAAGTGCGGGTGTGCTGTCCCTATTGGGCTGGGCCCNGCTCGCTCTTTGATCAGTAATTCACCAGCCACTGGATCGATGAAGAATCTCTCTAAAGTTTACTCTTTGATCAGTGATTCACATGCCACTAGATCCAGGAATCCCAACTTATTATCAAACATGGTGGCTCGGTTGATTGGAACTCCTGTAGGCTCATCATGCATACAAATTCTAGGGGTCCCAAGTCCTGCATCCACAAACACTATTTCGTCCCTTAAACTTAAAACTTCAGATTGTAAGGCGTTTCCACTACATAAGAAAAAACTTGAATTAGGTCTTGAAAATGATCGACTCAAATAGATGCTCATCATAAGCTTTTTGTTTCCTCCACTTAGTGTTCTATTGATCAGAAGCATCCAACAGTGCCACGCCAGTAGAAAGAGTGTTGCTACTAAGCGATTTTTCGCTTCCGCCTTTTTAGGCTTCACAATATCTCCCCCCTTTCTTTTCCAATTCCTTATTTTCATTCTACTTAGGTGGAGCAATCCGAACGCTCGATAGAATATAAAAGAGGACCACAGGCCTGTGTAAACACCTCAACGAACTCATGTGGACACTCCTCAGCCTGAGGACAATCTCTCAAATACACATGTTGATGTTGTTGACTCGTTTTGCTTTTCTTTGCTGATTCCTATCAATGAAATTTTCCATGTATGCATGTGGTCCGGGAACACTTATCCGAATAAGTAGGGTCAATAGTTCATCATTTAGGCCGTAACATTTAGCAGTAAATAAATATTTAACCCAACAAATGCTCTCCGAACCAAGCTAGATAGTCTCCTATCACTAGGCTCACCAACCAACCTGGACTTTTTTTTACTATTCCTACCGGATATCAAAACAAACCGTAAGGATTGTTTCCAGCCATGAGTTCCCCTATGCCATAAGCGCTCTTGGGTGGGGTGGTCCATTCCATGAAATCTTTGAGAAGGGGTCCAATCTCATATTTGATGGTCAGCGTGGCGATAGGCTTCGTTTATATGACTGCCTTCCCAGCCGTTAAAAGTCTGAGCGAGAACGGTAAGGGGCGCACAACAAAGAATGTCGTTGTGCGGGGATGCGATTCGCCAAGCTATATATCGATTGATCAGACTATCTATCAATCGATTTGAAAATAGCACCCTCATCTCGCTTTTCGTTCATTTTTGCCACGAAAACATAGATGCCATAATAATAAACAGGCGAAGCAGCTAGAAGTACTCTCTTCACGCCCTTGAATTATTATTCAAGAATGAATTTGGGAAAGCAAACAGAAATATTTGGTTCTAACTTCGTAGAGCCAGTGCAGCTGTTGCCTGCGCGTAGGGCCGTCCCCCACTCCCGTCCCGGGGCGCTTAGGGGCTTTTGTTTTTGGAACAGACGGCAGAGTTTTGCTGAGGCCTCGAATCAAGATATTTTTGTGACATGCTATGATTTCTACCCCATTTCTAGTAGGTTGATGGGTCACGCGCCCGTCACACATGTTTTGGCCTGGTGTGTCCATAACTCAAAATAGGTGACATAACGGCTCTCGCCCGACTAAACATACCAATAGTCACCAGATTCATATGAGCTACTGAGGAGTAAGCAATGATCTTATTAAGATCGATCTGCCTTAAAGTTTCCAAGGAAGTATATATTATATCAATCACTCTTAAAGTATAAATGAAAGGAGTGGAACAAAGTGTCGCTTCGGGAAACATGGGTATTAAAAATCATAAAAACTCGTAGGTTCCCAATTTTAAAGCAATTCCTGCAAGATGACGAATCGTGGATCAGGTGCCTCTACATGAGCTTCGGGTGACCAAATATGAACTAGTACCNGGTCGAGTCTGTATCGCCGTGGAGCAACAACCACATCTGGATCTGATCTATTTACTCGGCAATCTATCTGTTGACTTCACGGTCACCAAAGACACCCTAAGAAGCATCAAACATTTTCGATGAGATCCATGGAGCAATTCTTAGATAGCAAGCACTATCTCCCGGTGACTTCATAAAAATCAATCAAAGAGAAGATCGAAGAGAATGAAACGCATGTAGTGGTTATTATAGCGGTTTCATCTTTTCCTAGAAAATGTCCGAAATAATGTGCTACAAAACTACCGAGCAGGGGCAATAATACGATAAGTAGATACATAATTTCGAGTGTGATCAGACAACCAAAAATCAGACAATGACATANGCTTCGGGAAACATGGGTATTAAAAATCATAAAAACTCGTAGGTTCCCAATTTTAAAGCAATTCCTGCAAGATGACGAATCGTGGATCAGGTGCCTCTACNAGCGGCCTGTGATTGAGTGATAGATTGATCTACGACGAAACGAATAATGAAACTTTACGACAGCGTTTTCGTAGATGTTCACTTGCATCACATCATCTTCAACCAACCTCCACCCAAGAAGCCCATGGGATCCAATCTATAGATACCATCAAATCCCAGTTTCCGAGATACCACATCAACCCTATCACCACTAATCCTAGGTTATCAGGGGACTCTAGGCATCAAAATTTAAAAAGTTCTCTTTGTTTTTGTAAGCGAATTTTGCTCATCAAGTTCTTCTTTGATCTGCCACTGTAAGAACACCACAATATTCGTCTTTTTGGTATNAAAAATAAGAAATCCATAGAAAGACTTGTCGCCGCTCACTAAATTTTGTGGTTAATAAGATTAGTAAATTTGTTGTTCTTGTTTGGAGAAGAATCCACAGAATAGCGAATAGCATAAAAACAGATCCAAGTAAACTATAAAGGAACAACTGATATGCTTCCTTGATCTTTCTTTGTCTCGATCTCCATACCCCTATAATAATGGTAAAGTCAGGGGTGTCCCCAAAGCGGAATTGACCGGTGGTGCTTGGTCGAAGTTCAAGTAGGTACCCACTCTCTTCTCAAAGAAATGCATGTGAGACTTCTGCCTTATCTATGCATGTATATTCAGCCTGGTCTGACGAATCTTTTGCTTCTCGAGTGGTGTCGAATAATGGTGCTTGCGTTGCGGGAGATGCCCGCCCGTAGGGCGTGGCCTACTTCCCACATGAAAGAACCGCTCACTAGCTAGACGGACTAGTGGGGCCCTATCTGGAGACATACTGAAAACCATGCCATTCGAACCGAACGCAATGCCCGTCTTCCAAATAAAAAAAAGGGCTCGTTGGGAAGAAAGATTACGTGTGGCCTGTAGAGCTCATGTAAGGAAGAATCGGGTTGCTCACGCAGCAGATCTCTCTCTATCTATAGATAGAGAGGTGAGAAAGTAATAGCCTTATGTTATGGCCGCCCCCGACTTACGGCCTTTACGCTACTACTATTGTGATGTGAGCGGTTCAAATTGGTTGGATCTTTCTCAATCATCCTGGCCAAAACTTGTATGCAGCACTTGTACGGAGGTGCATGCATAAAGGTTTGGAACTCTTTTCTTATCTAATACTTAAGGATAGGACCATACCTTATTCAGGAACCCTCTTCCGAGCTATACCCTGCCCGCATTTCCTTGTGTTTTGAAGAGGAAATAAAATCTCTCTACCTGCTGCCAATAGTCTTTCTTAGGAATTATCTGACCTGGCCGATCCTCCCATCCCGTTTGTTTTTGAAACTTATCCTAAGGTCTCCTCGCTAAGAGCTACTCGGCGACGACAGAGGAAGAAACCCGTCTGCTATAGCGGGGCGGCTTTTCTCTTTCACAATAAGACCTGGACGATTATGCCTACCTTCAATAGCATACGAGTTTATGTCCATCCCTGGTCGGGTACAGTTTCCTTTCGATTTCTCCCTTGTAGCCGTTACCTAAATTCGCGCAAGTGTGTCCACAGCCCCAAAACATACCTGACGAGTAATACTTTCTCGTGAAAAAACACACCCCCTACACACACCTAGGAGCACCCCTTTATGCATATCCATACAAGACTCAAGTAGGCGGGTTGAGATCCTACGAGGTACCTACTACTCCGAGTACCCTCCAAAAAGGTAAAAGATGTGTCTGTCAGGTTTGGTTCTTCTTAGTTGGGTTGGGCGGGCAGAAATGCTATGCTTACACACAAGACTACCCCTCTTCCCAAAAGCTTCGGGGGGACTACTTTAGGACAATGGACGACGACCCGTAGGGGGTTTACTGCACAAGACCCCTATAGAGGAAATGCTTTATCCCAGCGAAAAGAAGATACTCAGGTCCGCACAATATAGGGATTAGCATACTTCCGGGAAGAATATAGAATAGTAGAAGATCCAGCATGTAGAACATGACGATCATTATAAATTAACGAATTATAAATGCTATAATATACTCTTTCCCACAACTTCTCATACCAGACCAACCCACTACAATGCAAATAGGGATCCGAAATGTGGTCAATATCATGAAGAATAAAGAGATATCGTCTATACCCAAATAAACATTGATGTTTTCATTAGGAAGCCATCAAAGGCTTTCCACAAATTGAGATTTGGCCGTAGAATGATTGAATTTTATGCGAAGAACAGGGGGATACAAAAAAGTAATGAGAGAGGCGCACAGACCAATTAATCGTAACGGTCGTATTCTTGAATTTGGAATGAAAAGAGGGACAAAAATAAGACCACTTACATCAGAATAGCATTCACAGAAATGTTCTAACATAGAGTAGAATCGAACATGGAAGAGATTCATTGACAACAGTAAAAAGATGGGTGCCTAATTCCAATACAATAGGGGTCTATCAGTGCAAGTCAGCTGAACACCGTGATTAATGAGTGGGTAGGTGGGTTATGTGCACCTCTCGCCCATTGGGAAGTAATGAGGCTAGTCTCCCCCCCCCCACCTGAATGAAGAAGTAGTGGGGGACCCTTCCCGCGTGTGCGCCTTTATTTATATTCTTTATATTTTTTAATTACCAATGGAGAATATTTCTAAAAATATCTCTCTGGCAAAACGCAATTCGTCGAGTTCAATTCAAGGTGCACCTTGCTTTTATTTTTTCAGGTAGCTTTTTCTTATGCCAATTTAGCTAGTGGGGCATTGGTCATAGCCGAAATTCGTCGAAGGGATAAACAAAAATAAAGAAGAGAAAAAAAGGAAAGTTTTTTATTGCGTCTTTATCTTGCTTTAGCAGAGGTCAAAGTGTTTTTCTATAGACCTCCACTCCTTTGACGAAATAAGATCTTTCCACTCCTTTTTTCCAAAGTTGCCCAAATCTTATTCTGTGAGACTTCGCCTTCAACCACCAAAGTTCCTTCCATGGGTGGATTCCCGGGAACCTGCGGTAGCACCTCTTGCACCGCGTTTGACATGATTTGAATGACCTCTAAAAAGGGTTCTATGGCCTGTAGAAGTTTAATAAACATGATGGTTTGGTTCATTCTTTGACCCCAAACAAAAAGAGAGACTTTTTTTAGATATATTACGTTGCTTGGTTGTTGACCAAGGGAAAACATGGGAATAATTCGACGTAACATTCTTTAACCGCTTATTTATGATAAAACTAGTTGGATGAAAACAACGCTCCTAAATGAAGACTTTCTATTATATATATATGATATGTGATACCACCTGCCACAAAGAATAGAATTTATATCTTCAAATCGAAAAAAGTCTGGTTTTAAGTGAAGGAACCCACAGGGCGGTAACTAGAAGGGAGGAATTCAAACCCGACATTCAGCCATTTGGAGAATAGTTGAGTTGCACTAAGAGACTTACGATTAAGTTCACTAAACTTCACGGCGACAGTCCAGACTCACGGTTGGAGGGGACAAAAAGTGATGTTTTGTCGCAACAGCTATTTGGATTGGTTGAGTTCTAGCGGGGATCGGATCTTTGCAGCCGCACATGTGAGCAGGATGATTTCCACCTCCATACTTAAGTTTCATGGATGGATTTTGATAGTCAACTTCAGGACATGTAATTTCATGAAAGAGGTTAGAGAGAAAGCTCCTCAAAGCAGCCGTTATATTATTATACGATGCCACTTGCCATGGATAAGAATATGATTCTCTATCTACGAATTGAGGAAAAAGGGGGGAGCTCGAAAATGGTGAATCTTGAGCTTTCTTATCTTATTCAATTGATAGTTTGATCGAGGTCGAGCGGAGACAAGTCACTAACTACAGTGCCAAGGAAAGCAATTGCATGTATCAAGCATAGTGGCATGCTCTGTAGCCGGGGAATTAGCAATTAACTTAACTCTCCTTCGTTCGGCTTTACTTTAAACATTCCCTAAAGCGAAGGAAAGAATCTGAGTAGAAGAGCCAATAGCTGAAGTAGTGAAAGTAGTAGTAGCGGTCAGACTTTTCTTTATGCTGTTACAGAAGCAATAGGCTTGGATGGGTATGATAGCTTGAAGAAGGAGTACCGGGCTAAAGGCCCTTCTTATTTGACTTTGACTCTGATAGAACTGGATGGCTTCTATTTTTGATGGCGCTTCTCTATAGAATCTTGTTCTTACTTCCTTCGTAAAAATCTATGCGACGTCACAGATCAAGCTTTCCGAGTTGTTTATTTCCAAAACGTAACACCCTACCTTTTCTTCGAATCTGTATCTAGATATTTATTTAGATAGTGGTAGCCCTATATCCTTTAGCTTCCACTTAACCATCAGATGTTTTTCTAGCTTCTCGGAAGGGGTCTGGATCCTGTTACCGAAGCTCATAATTCCGGGTTTCGTGTATTAATGCTTCTAGATTAGTGTTAAGGGTGTGGTCGAAGATCAGGCTTGCCTGACCGACTTCATTGACAGCACATTTCGTTATAGGTGGTGTTTCAGTAATTATGAGTGGCCTCTAAAGTCTTGGTAGCCTTTAGTCACTTTTACTTACCTATCTTTTCCCATAGGATTCTAAACCTTCCCCTGATCTACGATCATCCTAGTTTGCACCTTTTTGTAAAAGTTTGTTGGTTCGGCAAATAATTAAGTGGCAGCTATTTATACGGATTCGTCTGCTGGCGAGGATTCTGATGTTTCCGATGGAGAGAGTTATGCTAATGCTGATGCCAAGGCTTATTCCACTACGGATACAGAAATACAGAAAAGGGATTATTCCTCCGTTTTCAGAATTTTGAAATTCATTTTCTTCCTTCCCCGAGCCCACCTTTAGCCCTTTCTTCAACTACTATTAAGGTAGGAACACAGTGTTTGAGCAAGAGAACATTTTGATTTGAAAGAAAGTAAAAGCTAGGGTAGTTGCAGTGCCATCTTAATCTTCTAGTTTGTCGCGTCCTCTTGCTACTTCCTGAGGAGATACTGAAGAAACATGCAATGGAGACGACAAGAACTTACAACAAGATGTAACCTTGAAAGGAATAAAGTAGAAGCAGAGTATGAAGAGTTGTCACAAAAGAGAAGGAATGGGTGAGGAACTGACACATGTTAATCCTTTAGCAACTAGGAGAGCCATCAAATTTCAGAAGCAGTGATAGGTAACGTTTTGTATTCAGCTTTGGACTAGCGCAGGCAACTGTTGGTTTATTTTTAGAGCCCCAAGAAATTAGTGGTTGAGCGACAAATGGTTGGACAATCAGCCCCATATAAGAGTAACAAAACAAGTGTTGAGATATGGCGATGAGGAAATCTAAGACCATAATATAATGGAGAGTTCCTTTCAAATACATTAAAATGCATTTAAGACACTGATCATGAACAGTGATGGGTTTGGCCATAAACTGACAGGCATGATTAACAGTATAGTGGAGGTCCGGTCGAGTGAGAGTGATATATTAGAGAGCACCAACAGTACTCCGATAGGCTTGAGGATCAGAGGGAGGTGTACCATCCAAAGCTGAAAGTTTAGAACAGGAAGCAATTTGTGTAGCACAAGGTTTGCAACCAAGCATGTTGGTATGGCAGAATCAATCTAAAGCATATTTGGTTTGTGACAGAAGAAGGCCAGAAGAGTCACGCTGAGCTTCAATGCCAAGGAAGTCATTGAGATAACCTAATTACTCCATGGCAAAATATTTACTCAGACGGTGAATAAATTGAGTGAGAAGAGATCCATTGTCACCAGTTAAGATGATGTCGTCAACATAAAGAAAAAGGACGATACAACCAGTAGTAGAATTGTGAAGAAAGATAGATGGAGGTATCCGCAACACTCCGAAGAAGCCACTTTTGAGAAGATAGGTACTGAACCGTTGAAAGCATGCCAATTGTGCTTGACGAAGACCAACAATGGCCTTATGAAAGCGACAAAGATGAGTAGGCATAGAAGGAGCAACAAATCCAGGAGGTTGTTGCATGTATACCTCTTAAAGTCAAAGGCCATGGAGGAAGGCATTTTTCATGTCAAGTTGGTGAATGAGCCAATTTCGTGCGATGGCAACTTCTATAATGGAATTTAGTAGTCCGGAATGGTAAAGAAAACCATAATGGACTAAATTGATGAGAGGCATCCTTTCTTTAAGCGGTCCATATCTTGGCCACCACAGCATTTTGAACTATTCAAGGACGGGTCGAATATTGTATGATTGTAGTCTTAATTTGAATACCGCTCCGTGGGGATCTCGAAGAATGTATTTTTCTAGTCCAAGTAAAAGATAGGCATACATTAAGATTTATGGGTTCGGCCACGCAAGAAATGCATACGGGTTCATTTTTGAAAGATGGTCCCCAATCTTTCCATGGTATAACCATTCTGATAACGAGCATAGTTGACAACACTGATCCCTTCTCGTTCAGGTATTTTTGTAAGCGGACCAATCTTTTTCGTATAGAATTGTCTCTGCTTGGTCCCATCTAAGTCTATGTCCTTCATTACATAAGTCATCTTTCTTAAGTGCTTCAGTTCGACGTGATCTATCACAGACGCTTTTGAATCAGACTCTTCCCCTACTTTCCACGCATCATGAGCAGATTATTTCTCCCTCTTAAACTCCATCCAAATTGTTCAGGGATGACGGTAAACACGTTTGCAAATCACAAAGCAGACAACGCATCTAGCTCCCTGACTACTTACTAATGGGTACAGCAAGATTCTGTACTGACCGTTAATACGTGATAATTCATGATTCCCAACCAATTTGTCATCTGAATCTTAAAATGTGCTAATAGTTGGGGGGGAGGGGGGCGCCCAAGCTTTCTTGATCAATAGAAAAATTGACCCTCCCCCCTTTGACTTGAGCAGTGAATTGACCTTTTGTACTGAGGATGACCAATGACATGGTTTGAACCGATTCTCAAACCTACTACAATGCGAACAATCTTCTTCGGCTAAGGCTGGCAAATCCAACTCTTTTTTGTTAAAAAGCGATCTCGGATAAAGAGCTATCGACCCAAGAGTGCTCCGTTGGTCCATTTATCATAGAATTGGGACATGCTAGTACCTAAGTATGGTGATGGTTGTCCTACCAGAGTCTATCCGAGTGGGCGCAAACTAAAGCAGGAGAAGAGAGTTAGCTTTCTGCTGAGTGAGCCCGAACAGGAGTGGACGCACACTAGATCAGAGCAAGTTTAGCTGGCCCAATGGCACAGACACCTACTAGGATGAGGTATAGCGGGAATGGAATCCCCATCTCGTTGAGCTGCTCCAGAAAGCACCCCTTTCGGAAGCTCAATTTGTACGATGAGGGAGAACACTCGCAAGCGTGCAGGCGTTTTGAGAGAGCACAAAACTCTAACTTAAGTAAGTGCCATCCAGGCAAAAGGGTTAGCCTTAAGTGGTGGTTTAGCCAAAGAGGGAACATGCAACGATAGTCAACATGCTCTTAGAATAGATGAGGTAATCCGAATGCCTATCCCAACACGGAGAGATTATCCACTACATCTACATAAGGAATAGTCTAGTCCAATATTGCTTGTCCTTAAAATATCATACGTCTACCGCAGGAATAGGAAGAACGGAAATTAACTTTTATGTTGAAGTCTTTCCCGTTGGAAGGTTAGGGGCACCTTGCACGTCTTGGAAAAATCATGCTTTGTATTTGAAGTTATTGGCCCATGGTCCTTAGTGAGGAAAAGACCCAGAACAGAGAGGAGGGCCGATAGGAAGATAAAAGCAATTCTTGTTTCTTTTTTCTCGAAAACCTGATGTGAGGGGGCCCACTAGGATGTCCATAATTGAAGCATTTCAGCATTTTTCTTCATCAAATTTCGGTTTGTTTCTAGGTGGCCGATGTCTTGGATGCTTTGGTTTTCACAGGAAAGGGTAAGGGTTCCAAACATAGCGTATGAGCTTTGATGAAGACTTGCATCACTATTTGTTTCCTCGTGGCTCGATTGCTCATTTGCTTCTTCCTTTGGGCATGAAGTGTTTGGTGAGGCCTTTTTTCGTCTGTTGAAAAGCTAGCCCTTTCTCAAAGATATATTTTATTTAGCACTAGAGGGAACCCTCCAATCTTAAAAAACCGATGGAATGCGATCTCCTAGGAAATTTCCTATAAGGGCTGGGCCCCCAGCATCTGTAGAAGAAAGGGGAAACTCAACCATGAAACTACATTTTAAGCGGAAGGATGAGGAAAAAAAATCCACTATTGCAAAAACTCCTTCCTTCGTTTTTAGTAAGGGTGTCAGCCGCAAGTATGAAGGGACATTCCCCATCATAGAGAAAGTAGGACAAGTTGCCTAAAAACTTCAGCTTCTTTCCACGCTAAAGATCCACCTTGTCTTCCATGTGGGGTGACTGAAGACATACCATTCAGACATAGAAGACCCTACAAGAGGCGTTCCCAAGAGGCCACTGGAAAGGATGACGACTTCCTTATCAAAGGAAGTGGAATATGTGATGGCGAAACGCAAAGATAATCGATGTGGTGTCCCAGCTTAAACGTTTGACTTGGTAAAGTAGAAGGTTGTACCGAAGCAAGGAAGCTCTAGGGTTTTGCTAACCAGTGTGAAGTTGAGTTCTATCATTCCCGAGTTCATGCAAGGCTAACCATTGGGTTTTTGCTTTTTGGAAAAACCTCTTACCAGATGGTTATTCGCTACAACCTTTAGGTCTCTCTTAGCCTCTCCCGTCATTCTCCAGGAAACTAGTGGCTCATAGCTATTCAATCGCTTCTCTAGGAGATAGGAGATGTGCCGCTAACTGGGTTCAGGACACGACCATCCTCTGAATCATCTGCTACCAAGTCCATGGGTTGGAACCCATAACAAACTGAAAAAGCACTTCTTCCGATGGACGAATGCATGCGGATATTGTAGCAATGTTGTAGCAGGTTGTCCCAATGTTAGATTTTGAAGAACCGACGGTTCTATTGGTGACCCATTCAAAAGAAGCTGGTCACTTTGACTATGATTAGCCAATCGAGTGCGGAGGGTGCTGTGCTCCTCTTCATTTGTTCCCGTTAACGACCACAAAGCCTAACACAGCTCTTGCTTGCTACTTGCCCACTTGCCCATTTTTACTACTTTGACTAGCGCCCGGCAAAGGAATGATTGTTTCCCAAAGCCGACTTCATTTATCGAGAGACTCTCTCTGTTGACAATAAAAGCGATGGTCTGGGCTGTCTGAAATAAGCGGTAATTTTTCTCAGTCCTAATATTAATAAATAACATATGAAGCGCGTGATCACCCAGATTCCTAATACTTTAATTATCTTATATTTATTATAACTTATCGACGCCCGCCTCATTCCTACTCCAACTAATGGAAAAATGCCTTTTAATGGTCATAATCGTCGACAACCCAACCGACGTCCACAATAGGCTCGGCGAGCTATCCTCCTAGATTTCCCGAAGGTAATGCCAGGGCCTTTTCAGTACTGATGACTCTTGATGCCAAGAAGGAGACCAACTAGATGAGACAGAACATTGTTCATAGGTTGGTTATAAGCACAGAGATCAAATTAGATTCTTCCCCTTTGAGAGGGATTCTCGTGCCAACCGTAGGAAGAAGAACTCGGTTACGAATCTTGGATCGGATTGGATTAATAGCTTTGTGCTGATTTACGAACGGGCCTTCTATTTGATTAATACTATACTTCTTCAAGTCTCCATCATCCCGATCTCTATTTCCTGCCTGTCTAAAGAAAACAGAACCTCTTCTAGTACAAGGTCAAAATCCTAAAACCAATCAAAATCTGATTTCTAGTTCACTATTCTTATGATAAGAAGTTATGTCTCATTCATGTGATGATAAAGCGGAGAACAAATATTAGCAAATTTCACATCTACGGAAGATTCTGTGCCCCAAATCATTTAGACTTGTGAAACTAAGCGGGCAAGGAAGGTATGACCCATCACCCATTGAACAAAAGGGACTTGTAGGGCGGGCTCACTCACATACTGGATAAGTTACTCGGAATTATAGTGCTAGTTTCGTTCCCTCGGGGAAGAGAAAGCACAAATCTATTAGAATCTTAGTAGAGAATAGAGGATGAAGAAAAACGTAGGTTCTTCATTCCGTCCTTGACCTATCTATTTAGAATCTTAGTAGAGAACAGAGGATGAAAAAAAACGTAGGTTCTTCATTCCGTCCTTGACCTATGATATGATCAATAGCTTAATCCATCCACTGGACCACCTGGAATTCTTAATTAAACCTTTACCAAAAAAGGAAATTGGATTTTCTTATTAAATGTTCTTTTCTTAGATTAAGATATCATCATACCGGTAAGTTTAAGAAGGAATGCATTGATTTTCTGATTCCTTCTTTACGCTCTTCGTTTAGCTACAACGGCTTACAGATGCCCATGTCTTTTATAGATCTAGGANTTACAGATGCCCATGTCTTTTATGGATCTAGGAGTTCATACGAATAATGGCTAGCGGAATTTCGTATTCAATCGGAGTTTCCTTAGTTGGTTTTCGAATGGAAAGGCACTCAAGACTCTATATAGTGGTTTATACCCCTATTTGGATTCAAGAAGCATTAGAATCCCTTATTTAACTTACGGGGCAAACAAGGAATAGAAGCTACCATCCTAGGGGGAGGATATATTATCTCTCTACCCAGCTACTCGTCTAGCAGCCAAGAATAAGAGAGCTAAAACACTCAGGTTGTTGAATGATTTAGGATCAGATGAGAAAACCAACCCTAGGAGAGAGGCTCAATAAGATATGTTAATCGCAATTCCAGGAATGGGGTCCCACCATTTACTTGACTCTTAGAACCTTTGCTGGTTTTGGGCAATAGGGATCAACTTCCAGGACAAGAAAGGATTTATTTGACTGAACCTAGTTCACGAGAAAGAGTCCTAGGGTTCCAAACCTTTGTTTTGCACCAAGAAGAAATCAATAGAATCGTCTAACAAATCGCCTGATACTAGATGAAGAGGTACCCCGGAAAAAAGGAATAGTCGAGGCACATGCCTACCATTAGAAGAAACCAAAGCCAGTTAGTTTATCTTTGAATAGTCTGCCCGGTTAACCAGACCAACTGGAGGGACTTCCTGCCATAGAGGATAGGAAAGACCTGGGACCTGTACTCCCCAACTTGGGAACTTTGCTTGTAGCGAAGGGAAGGAGCCGCTTTTTACGCGACACTACTGTGGTGAAGAGTGAACCGAGACTCTTTTTATTGAGATTTCCCCAAGGTTTCTGCTTCATTCAAGTCTTAATTCAATGAAGCACAAGTCCTTATCATCCCGATCAGGATAGACGGGCCTGCCTCGCTACGGGTCAGCACCTCGGGCTCTCTTTCTACTTTCTGTCTGTCTACAAGCAGAAGGCATTAATGAAAATGTTCAATTAAATAGCTATCAAATACGAATTGATGTTTCTATGGAGTCCTTATGGAGGTACTTCTATTATCATATGAGGCATAATCAGAACTTGAAGATCAACCCCTAGGACTCACTGCAGGAGCAAGGATTGGATTTTCGACTGTATGACTTGATTCCCCTTCTTCCACTGAGTGCTCGAGGAATAGAAATCGAGTTGTCGGCCAGCGTGAAGAGAGGGTGAGGTTCAAAGGAGGAAAGGCTTAGGGTAGATACCTAGGCACTTAGAGAGGAGGAAGGGCAAATCAGCATAGATCCAGAGATTCCCGAATAGGGAAACCTTTTGAAGTGGTGCTGAATCAATGGGCCGGCAAGAGAGAACCAGGAGAACTGAAAGATCTTAGTAGCCAGAGGAAAGGAAAGCAAAAGCGATTCCCATAGTAGCGGTGTGCAAAATGGGAGCTACCTAAACCGTGAAAACGGGGTAGTGGGACAGCTATTCAAGCGTCGTGCAGCTAGGTGAAGCAGACCGAATACAAGCTCTGACCGCGTGCCTGTTGAAGAATGAGCCGGCGACTCATAGGCGATGGCTTGGTTAAGGGAACCCACCGGAGCCATAGCGAAAGCAAATCTTCATAGGGCAATTGTCACTGCTTATGGACCTGAACCTGGGTGATCTATCCATGAGTAGGATGAAGGGTGAAAGTAAGTGGAGGTATGAACGACTGATGTTGAAGAATCAGCGGGTGAGTTGTGGTTAGGGGTGAAATGCCATTCGCACCTAGAGCTAGATGGTTAAAATAAGAGAGGGGCAAGGTCGGCTAGTGAGATGATAGGGAATAAGCTTCATCGTCGAGAGGGAAAGAGCTCGGATCACCAGCTAAGGCCCCTAAATGACCGCCTAGTGATAAAGTAGGTAGGGGTGCAGAGACAGCCAGGAGGTTTGCCTAGAAGTAGCCACCCTTGAAAGAGTGCGTAATAGCTCACTGATCGTGCGGTCTTGCGCCGAAGATGAACGGGGCTAAGAGATCCTGCCGAAGCTCTGGGATGTCAAAATACATCGGCAGGGATATTTTAATTCCTTGTTCACTCTTTCCAGTATTTTCCGAAAAACAACAATTAGGAATAGAGAATATATATTAAAGAAAGGTCTAACTGTTGGAATCATTTTTTCCATTGCTATTTGATACATTCGGTCACTCACATTAGTGAATTAGGTGAAAGTGCGGAAAGAGAGGGTTTCCAACCCTCGATAAACAATAACCTACATAGAAAATCCAATGCTACACCTTAAATCACTCGGCCATCTCTCCTACATAATGATTATGACCCCAAAGCCGAGTGAATAGCGAGTCAGTCATAAACAATTATTGATTGGATAGGTACGACCACTGCATTCTAACTAGAAAAATAGAAAATTTTGCATTCCCTTGCCTTGAGTGAAATGGTGGGAATCCTTGTTTGATTTTTTCTGAATATCCTCCTTCCTTGGATTAGTACCGGGGCGCATATATCAAAAGCTCAGTGTGAAATTTGAATGAGATATATCTTTGTTTTTTCAAATTCAAGATTGGAGTAATTGAGGTTACACAAAATCTCCGCCAGAAAAGGAAAGAGTTGAATCTGGAAAAGTATTCTCTAAGGGTAATATAATTGAGTGAAATTCATTTTTTATCGTACAAGAAAAGAATTCCATTTGTGTATGTTCTCATGATAAAAAGAAAATAAGGTACTCTATTCAATTACATTCATGGATCGGGTTGAAAAACCAAACCCAGTCTCTCTTGGAATCCTGAATATGCCAATAAATATTTAATTGAACTAATCCACATATGTCTCTCTCCCATCGATTGGTACTAGTTGAAGTAATGAAAAAATCCCCTATTTGTTTGATGAGAGATGCTAAACAAAAAAGAAAAAAAAAGATCCCCCGTTGGGAATGAAATTATGCTCCCTGTCCCCCTTTTCACAGAAAATGGAGAGATGAATTAATATATTTATTGAATCTGTCGGGATTGACAGGGCTCGAACCCACAGCTTTCGCCTTGATAGGGCGGTGCTCTGACCAATTGAACTACAATCCCAGGAAAATTAGGTGTACAGTCTAAAATCAATTTAGATTCGGACCATTTCGTTTCGCTGTGTTGTAAAAGAGACACGAATGATATACTTAATTATTATTATTATTATTATTATCTAATTACATATAATTATTATTAAAATAAAATGTAGTAGACTCATAGTGGGCTAATTCATGAATTGAATCAAGTATGGCCTTTTAATTTAACTAATTTGAACTTACTTAAACTAAAGAGTCACGCTCTTTAAACGCCCTATAAGAAAAGAAGAAGAAAGAGGCTTAAGTCATCACTTCCAATCCGATAAAGGGCTTTTTTCTTTTCCACGAAAGTTCGTCCTAACAATTGTTGTAGAGGATATAAATATGAATATGAAAAGAAGGTAATCGCCCGGAGAGTCGTGTTTTAGTTTTTAAGTTGAATGTTCATTATCATAATAAGTAGTTGATTATGAGAACAGCTATCTCACTACAGAGTATACTCTTCCTCATCTTTCATTATTCATATTTTATGTCCTGGGACATAGATATTCTAGATACCCCATTCTATTATGAATCGCCAAAGTCTTCCTGCTTCTCCATTATTACAATCAGATTTGAAAAATGAGAAATCAATCAAAATGGACATGACTTGTATCATGACTTTATAAGTGATTCTGATATTAAAAGATTTAATTCGTGGGAGCGGACCTTTGATTTCCTTGGACCACGTAAATATTCGCCGCCCGATTGAATCTTCTTTTTCCTGAATGCTCCATAGGAATCCATCGCTATTCCTTTCCTCCACCGATAAAGGTTCATCCCGAGTCACAAGAGCAATCTCTTTTTTTTGAATTCTTTTTTGTTTTCGTTATGGTAATTCAATGCAAGAGGTCGGAAATCAGGTTGTTTCTGATGATGAAAAGAGTTTTTATCTTATGTGAAATTTATGAAAACCCGAAATGTCGGTAATATTAGAAGACGACCTACGGTTTATTATGGTCAGAAGTCGTAGGTCGGTATATCTTTGAATTGCTCATACGGAGAGAATAAACGGACTCCTCAAGGGCTACTTAAGCCACTTTAGTGCAAACTAGAAGAACTTACGCAGTTGGATGTTGCTCAGTCATGCTATAACTTAACAACCAAAAAGCTCTGTGTCGAACTTCAGCCCTTTCGAGTTGGCCACTGGGTAACAACCTCTAATGCCCCATACCATTGCGACAGGAGGGGGCTTGCCCATCAGCCTACATTGCCAAGAGGTGGTACGAGCGCAACAACCTTAGCTCAAACTTACTTAAACCACTTAAAGGCTTGGCTCGGTCTGAAAGTAGACCTTGTAGAAAAGCGGATAGGAAAGGTAGCCTATAGACTCAAGTGACAAGCTCGGTGAAAACGAACCCCGCATTCCATGTGAGTCAGTTGACTTCGATTGGACCAGACCGCCCCATAGAGGATTGTGCCCACGAGGGCACCACCAAATGTTGTAGATAAACCTACTAAAGAAGAAGTTGAGTATATCATAGCTGATCGCACCATGGGCTAGCCCATACACCTACTGCATGAGTAGAATACTACATATTCAAGTAGAAAGGAACAAGGTCTTACGGCACGATTACTATATCTTCAATTTTTCTTTATCTCTCCTCTATGGAAAGAGGGGATGATACGTGGCATGGTATACCTAATAATTTAGTCAACAAGACGTACGTAAGTCGACATAGCTCCATGTATATGTTCTTTGGAGCTAGAACCAATCAATAGAATGAAATGAAATAATGGTAAGCCTAGGGCGACGAACATGGCTCAAGAGTGTCTATACAAAGCCCCTCTCATCTTCACTCAAAGAGGCAATGCACCCTTTGTTTGAATGGTACTTGATTCATAAATAATGATTATGTTGAAGCTATACAAACTTTCTAAACAAAAATGCCACGCAGAGCATGTCACGAGATATATCGCTCTTATACTTCTTACGGTAACGCCATCGCACCAGACAGCCAGTGTGGTGGCGAATGCGCTGTGCTCTAAGCTAAGTTGTTTACCTTGTAGACAGAGGAGATATAAAATATGTGCTGTGCTTGATTCATAAGATTCAATAATCAATAGCACCAGTATATTATTTTACTTAGCTTGCCTCTCCCATGACTTTTCGGACCAACCAACCCGGATCTGCCTTTGCAAGTCTCTCTGCATTTTGGGAGCAGATCATGCAGCAAAATCGATCAATGGATCTTAGAAGAATTCCACTTTGAAGCACGACTCTTTCTATTTCTGTGTTGGCATTTTAGTTGTCTCCCTTCCTCTTTGAATCGAAACACTCGACACATATAGCTCCGGTGGCCCCCGCATCTGCCTCTATCAGGCGGTGAAAGCCCCCCTACACACCCACAACATAGAGGAGCTGCTCCAACATCCGCTCTACAACCAAGAAAAATGCTCTCCAGAGCGATATATGATGCCAAATGGAGATATAGAGAGGGCTTTCCTTTTGTTGTCTAGAAGAGACAAAAGCACTCATATGAATGGTGCTAATTCACATGTTGTTTCTAGTCTCGTTTGGTTTTAAGAGACTCCCTCTCCCCGTCCCTTACTCGTCTTTTGAAAGCCGTCGTCCTGGATTTTCTTTCCGTACGCCGGGAAATGTACCTCACCCTCACCTTTCTATATTTATTATTATATAGAATTTCCCCAGGTCTCTATAAAACAGAATGAAAAGCCCGGGTGGAAGCACAAAAAAAAGGAGAGAGAAGAAGTAGAAAAGAAAGGGGGGAAGAAGTTTAGTGCTAGTTCTTACTAAGACTACTTTATCTAACTTTCCTTTTTGAGTGGTTTCTTTATTCATTTATTTGGATTGAAAGAAATAAAAAGCTTCCCTTTCTTTCTCTTCTTTATTTTTGTTTTATCCCTTTGACGAATTTCGGCTATGACCAATGCCCCACTAGCTAAATTGGCGTAGGAAAAAGCTACATGAAAACAAAAAGCAAGGTGCACCTTGAATTGAACTCAACGAATTGTGTTTTTCCAGAGAGATTGTTTTAGAAAGATTCTCCATTGGTAATTAAAAAATAGAAAGAATATAAATAAAGGCGCATATGTTGGAAGGGCCCCCCACTACTTCTTCATTCAGGGGGGAGGGGGAGACTAGCCTCATTACTTCCCACTGGGTGAGAGGTGCACCTAACCCACCTACCCACTCATCAATCATAGTGTATAGCTAACTTGCACTGATAGATTCCTATTGTATTGGAATTAGGCGCCTATTTTTTTACTATTGTCAATGAATCTCTTCCATGTTCGATTCTACTCTATGTTAGAACATTTCTGTGAATGCTATTGTGATCTAAGTGGTCTTATTTTTTGTCCCGTGCAAGAATACGACCGAAACGATTAATTTGTCTGTGCGACTCTCTTATTACTTTTTTGTATCCCACTATTCTTCGGATACAATTCGATCCTTCTACGGCCAAATCTCAATTTGTGTAAAGCCTTTGATGGCTTCCTTATGAAAACATCAATTTTTATTTGGGTATAGACGGTATCTATTTATTCTTCGTGATATTGACCACATTTTTTATCGCTGTTTGCATTTTAGTGGGTTGGTCTAGTATGAGAAGTTATGGGAAAGAGTATATTATAGCATTTCTAATTCTTGAATTTATAATGAACGCCGTGTTCTACATGCTGGATCTTCTACTATTCTATGTTCTTCCCAAAAGTGTGATAATCCCTATGTCGTGCAGACCTGAGTATCTTCTATTTGCTGGGATAAAGAATTTCCTCTGCAGTAAACCCCCTACGGGCGGTCGTCCGTCGTCCTAAAGTAGACCCCGTGAAGCTTTCAGGAAGAGGGGTAGTCTTGTGTGTAAGCATATCATTTCTGGTCGAACCCGCCCAACCCAATCTAAGAACAGTAAAAGTGTGCCCACTATACCCTTCTTTCTTTACCATAGACTTCGTTCTTCAAGGAGACCCATGTGCATTTCCTCTATTTTGTGCTCGCTACGCCCCTGTGTCTTCAGCAGGCAAGCTTCCATTTTCGATTGAGAAATCAGCGGGCCCAGTGAGCTCTCTAATAATGCACCGAAATGGGGCCGGAGAGATGGTAAACCTTAGATCGGCTAAGATCGAATTGAATTGTCTTTGATTGAGCGAATCCTGCCCGATTTTGATTTTCGTCCCCGCGGGAGACATCGTAAATAGTTAAATGTTTGATTCCCCTATTGAATTGAAATTGATTGAATGGGACTTGACTATCCCTTATTCATTTTCGATTTTTCTCTCTTTCTTTTTGATACTGGGTTGGCAGGGTCAGGTCCTTTATCACTAGGCGAGCTAATCTGTAATATTCTATGTCAATGTGACCTTAACGACCTTTATTTTAAGCAATTATTTGCTCCAAGATGCACGACAAGACCTTCGATCTCTCTCTCTCTCCATAATTGATATGGATGTTGGAAAAAATGAACCACTCAAAGCTGATGTCGAGATTGAAGACCTTTTTTTCTATATTTCATATAGTTGATTAGTATAAAAGAAAAGGGAACTGGTTCACGCATTACAGGTAGATTCCTCTTACCTAAGAAATGGAAGGGGGCACTTCACCGAATGATAGGTAAAGTATGGGACGTTCAGTAAACAATCCCTTAGCTCAAGTCCTCGGAGATACCCAAGGCAGCTCCCCGTGTCCTTTATACCCAACAGGACAAGAGTATACAGGTCCGCCAGGGGCGAATAAGAGCTCGTCGAACCGTCATTCTTTACTTCCGGGGTCAATCAATAGGTAGTCCTCCAATTTCTTCTCGAAAGCCTGTTTATAAGAAATAGCTTATGCCACTCGTATTGCCCCGGATTGACAAAAGAGGCTTGGATTGGAGATTCTTGTGTAAACATTCAAGTTGACAATCGGCTTTCTAGACAGCCAGTGGACTCTGAAACCAATACCAATGATTTCGCTGGATCTAAGAATAACGTAGCACAGAAAACCGGACTCACCAAGGATGGCGAATGGGCAATACGTAGAGGTTGCTCCGCTTCCTATGGATTGTTTTATAGCGGTACGATTACGATGCTTGCTCCGAATGGAAGAGAGACGGCTTTCCTTTCGGATGTTGCAAACGCACAAACGAAACACCTTAGTCAGCGGAAGAAGTCACTCTCAATCCGATCTAGCAAGAAATGCTTTACCGGTAAAGTAAAGCGAGAGACAGTCGATCCTTTCTTAGGGTTCCAAGTAATTCAACCAGTGCCAAGAAAAGTATCCGGTTGTAGAGCGAGGCAGCAGAGGGGAGTTGGCACAATATGTAATCCCTAGGGTATCGGTGTCGGAGAAGGGGATCACTCAATGCTGCTACAGGCACTCATTAGTTCGGATTGGGTAGCGTGAAGGAGATAATAGAAGGACCCGCCGAAAGTAGTTCCGTCTTTCCAGGTCTTCCGGAGTAAAAATTTCCTCATCCAATAGCATTCTTAGTTAGTACCATTCAACTAAGCCTGTTTTTGACGAGTGAAGCGGCTAGGCTACATGCTTAGCCTAGTATTCCCGGATTGGTATTGGATAAGAAAGATTTTGCTTTCTTCCCACTCATGAAGAACAATAAAGTGAGGGGAGGGCTTCCGTGGAAAAAGGGTAAGTTTGGGATGAGAGGGTGAACACTAAAATAGTAGTCACCAAATTTGACTATTTTTTTTTTATGAAGGCGAATTGATAAGAAAAGGTACTTCCATGTGTATAAAAGCACAAGGGAAGGAGGCCCCTAGTCCAAGTATAATAGCATAGGGGGTGCAAGGGTGAAGATACTAGAGTGGTTTGGCACTCCTGGTCAGCTTTCTTTCGTTCGGGCTTTCTTTCTTCTGCCTTTACGCGAGCCAATTATGCGTGGCGCTGAAGAGGAAGGCGTCATTTACTGTACTACTATCGGCCATACAATGATGGCATTGTGGATCTCATTCGTATTCCAGTTTTTTTGGACAAAGTTAGAGTAGTCATTTAGGGAATAAGTCTTTTTAAATTATTCTATTAGCATAGCATTAAGTGGTAAACATTTTACACTTTTGGTTTTACCATACTATACATGCAAACATAACAAATAAAACCAAACAAAGATAGTTAGCATAGATAGGAGTCTATCTCCAGTAGGCACCGGAGTAGATCTACACTAAAAAAAAAAAGAACACCAGACATGAAAACAAATGTCTCAAGACACTTATTGAAACCTTCTAAAACTAAAAAGAGTCGACGGACTCTTTTAGTTTTCTCGGGCACCAAGGAAGATTGCCTCCACGATCAGTGCCTGCTGCTCCTGGCGTAGTCCCTGGAGTCTTTCTTCTAGTTCCCGAATTCTTTGACGGCTTGCTTCCATTCGGGCTTCAATAGCAGCCGGGTTCACGGAGCGAAGATGCCTCAAGAAACCATTTAACATTATTCGAGTCTTTCGAAGAAAATTTTATACATTTTGTATTTCAACGTTAATTTCAGCAAGTCGCTGGGGAATGTCGAGAATTTGAGCAGGGAGGGCCATGGCTTCTCGATATACACTGGTAGAAAATTTCTGTTTTTTGTTTTTTTTTGTAGAGCACGAAGGCTTATCGAGCCTCTTTTTATAGAGTGTATAGCAATTCTGCCAATGCAGTACGAATTGCATGGCTGGCACAATATGAGTACTATAACCACGCTGCCTGTATGAAAAAACAAACTTTGCAGAACCCTTTCACCTAATCGATCGTGGTGAAGTCAGCAATGGATTCGGCGGATCATACACCTTACGCTAGGATTTGGGAAGGACATTTACGAGACTGAGGTGAGTTTTAAGAGAAAGACGGGGGTGGATTTTTTTGCTCTAACTGGCTGTGAGCATGGGAATTGCGTTGCCGAGCAGAGGGCGGAGAGGAATTTGGTGTTGCAGGTTTGATGACTGTGAGAGGGGTTGAAAATTTATTGGTTTTTTTTAGCAGGTATATTGGGATGAATGAACATATTATAGATTATATAATGTAGAAGAGCCATACGGCACGAGCAGTTGAGTACAGTACTATCATGCCTTTCTTTTGTTGTGTGAAGAAAGTAAAAAACTTGCGAAGCACGCACCTCAATCACCCTGCCTGTGTGAATTGAACGAACTTAAAAGTACAACCAGCTTAAGCTGGTTTTCCACCTATTTTTTAGTGTTCGGCCATTTCTAGCAAAGTCTAAAGGACATATTCGTTGCCGATTTGGGGTTCTGATGGAAGATACTGCTGAGGTTATACACCAAGTACACACGTGATTCTGCTCTGGCAGAAGTGCACGCGCAATTCAGCTCTGGAAAAACTCCCTGAGGTCCAGAGAGAGATGAAGTTTATAGTCAACCTCTGCCTCTCAGATAGCTTTCTTTTCCAACACTTCTATGTGGAGATGGATGTAATATTAATATGATTGATAGTTTAAGTTTACTATTTGCAGTTTTCCAAAGTCTCAAATTTAGGGCTTGGTTCCGGCCTTGTTTCGTAGTGAATTTATGGATTTGAATACTTCTAACACTGAATTCTCTTTTGTAAATTCAACTTGACTTGTACCTGGAACAGAGAAAAAGGGTATCCAATTGAAATCCAGTTTTTTCTATTTTTCGCTTAGATGTGCTCGGCAGATGCTAAAGCCAGAGCGTGATGGCAAGAATTGATCGAGCGAAGAATCACAGTTCTCAGCTATCACATTCAGAAAGACTACTGGCCTAATTTCACTCAATTAAATAAACTATACCCTTACAAAACTTATTAGTACTCCTACACAGTTGTTCAATTTTAATGTCATTCTCAACTCTATCCCTGACTGGGTCTTTGATTTCAGGCCCTTTCGAGGAGGGTATCTTTTTGGTTAATATCAGCCCGGCTCGCATGGACTTCCGGTCTTTCTTAGTTGACAACTTTATTGCAATTTTCAGTTCTCTAGTTACTCCTGCACAAGCAACAGCAGTTATGGATCTGATTGAGGAGCGCTGGGAAGAATGGATCGGGGAGATGCCCTTGAAGATCACTTACCCAGCTCTGGAAGGACATGAGTGGAGAATTGTCACCGGATTTGATCCAAAAAACACAGGGCGGAGTTACCTTATTGGTGAGTCTTGGCCGGGTTAGTGTTTAAGGAAGAAAACCTTATTGTAGGTTCTTTTTTATTTAAATAGTGCCAAATTAAAAAATAAAAGGAAAAAGATGCTTGTACGCACATTAGATTTGCTAACTCAATTGATCCTACTGTGTCTAGATCAGGGTTCCCGCTTGTTAGCTTTGTATTGGCTCCCATCTTACTTAACGGGGCCCTTAGTTGAATACCGATCAAAATTGTTTGAAATTTTTAAACTTTTCCAATATAGAATNTAAGAATGATTTTGCTTTCTTCCCACTCATGAAGAACAATAAAGTGAGGGGAGGGCTTCCGTGGAAAAAGGGTAAGTTTGGGATGAGAGGGTGAACACTAAAATAGTAGTCACCAATTTTACTATTTTATTTTGAAGGCGAATTGATAAGAAAAGGTACTTCCATGTGTATAAAAGAACAAGGGAAGGAGGCCACTAGTCCAAGTATAATAGCATAGGGTGTGCAAGGGTGAAGATACTAGAGTGGTTTGGCACTCCTGGTCAGCTTTCCTTCGTTCAGGCTTTTTTTCTTCTGCCTTTACACGTGATAATTATGCGTGGCGCTGAAGAGGAAGGCATCATTTACTGTACTACTTTCGGCCATACAATGATGTCATTGTGTATATCATTCTTATTCCAGTTCTTTTGCCCAAAGTTAGAGTAGTCATATAAGGAATAAGTCTTTTTTAATTATTCTATTAGCATAGCATTAAGTGGTAAACATTTTACACTTTAGGCTTTACCATACTATACATGAAACCATAACAAATAAAACCAAACAAATATAGTTAGTATAGATAGGAGTCTATCTCCAGTAGCCACCGGAGTAGATCTACTCTAAAAAACAAGAACACCAGACATGAAAACAAATGTCTCAAGACACTTATTGAAACCTTCTAAAACTAAAAGGAGTCGACAGACTCTTTTAGTTTTCTCGAGCACCAGGGAAGATTGCCTCCACAATCAGTGCATGCTGCTCCTGCCGTAGTCCCTAGAATCTTTATTCTATTTTCCGAATTCTTAAACGGCTTGCTTCCATTCGGGCTTCAATAGCAGCCAGGTTCACAGAGCGAAGATGCCTCAAGAAACCATTTAATATTATTCGAGTCTTTCGAAGAAATTTTATACATTTTGTATTTCAACGTTAATTGCAACAAGTCGTTGAGGAATGTCGAGAATTTGAGCAGGGAGGGCCATGGCTTCTCGATATACACTGGTACAAAATTTCAGTTTTTTGTTTTTTTTTTGAGCACGAAGGCATATCGAGCCTACTTTTATAGAGTGTATAGCAATTCTGCCAATGCAGTANGCATTACGAATTGCATGGTAGCATAATATGATTACTATAACCACGCTGCCTGTATGAAAAAACAAACTTTGCAGAACCCTTTCACCTAATCGATCGTGGTGAAGTAAGCAATGGATTCGGCGGGTCATACACCTTACGCTCGGATTTGGGAAGGACATTTACGAGACTAAGGTGAGTTTTAAGAGAAAGACGAGGGTGGATTTTTTTGCTCTAACTGGCTGTGAGCATGGGAATTGCGTCGCCAAGTAGAGGGCGGAGATGAATTTGGTGTTGCTGGTGTGATGATAGTGAGAGGGGTTGAAAATATATTATTTTTTTAGCAGGTATATTGGTATGAATGAACATATTATAGATTATAGAATGTAGAAGAGCCATACGGCATGAGCAGTTAAGTACAATACTATCATGCCTTTGTTTTGTTGTGTGATGAAAGTAAACAACTTGCGAAGCACGCACCTCAATCACCCAGCTTGTGTGAATTGAACAAACTTAAAAGTACAACCAGCTTATGCTGGTTTTCCACCTATGTTTTAGTGTTCGGCCATTTCTAGCAAAGCCTTAAGGACATATTCATTGCCGATTTGGGGTTCTGATGGAAGATACTGCTGAGGTTATACACCAAGTACACACGTGATTCTGCTCTGGAAGAAGTGCACGCGCAATTTAGCTCTAGAAAAACTCCCCGAGGTCCAAAGAGAGATGAAGTTTATAGTCAACCTCTGCCTCTCATATAGCTTTCTTTTCCAACACTTCTATGTGGATATGGATGTAATATTAATATGATTGATAGTTTAAGTTTACTATTTGCAGTATTGCAAAGTCTCAAATTTAGGGCTTGGTTCCGGCCTTGTTTCATAGTGAATTTATGTATTTGAATACTTCTAACACTGAATTCTCTTTTGTAAATTCAACTTGACTGGTACCTGGAACACAGAAAAAGGGTATCCAATTGAATTCCAGTTTTTTCTATTTTTCGCTTAGATGTGCTCGGCAGATGCTAAAGCCAGAGATTGATGGCAAGAATTAATCGAGCGAAGAATCACAGTTCTCAGCTATCACATTAAGAAAAACTACTGGCCTAATTTCACTCAATTAAATAAACTATACCCTTACAAAACTTATTAGTACTCCTACACAGTTGTTCAATTTTAANTACAGCTGCTCAATTGTAATGTCATTCTCAACTATATCCTTGACTCGGTCTTTGATTTCAGGCCCTTTCGAGGAGGGTATCTTTTTGGTTAATATCAGCCCGGCTCGCATGGACTTCCGGTCTTTCTTAGTTGATAACTTTATTGCAATTTCCAGTTCTCTAGTTACTCATGCTCAAGCAACAGTAGTTATAGATCAGATTGAGAAGTGCTGGGAAGAATGGATCGGGGAGATGCCCTTGAAGATCACTTACCCGGCTCTGGAAGGACATGAGTGGAGAATTCTCAACTGATTTAATCCAAAACACACAGGGCGGAGTTACCTTATTGGTGAGTCTTGGCTGGATTAGTGTTTAAGGAAGAAAATCTTATTGTAGGTTCTTTTTTATTTAAATAGTTTCAAATTCAAATATAAAAGGAAAAAGTTGCTTGTACGCACATTAGATTTGATAACACAATTGATCGTACTGTGTCTACATCAGGGTTCCCGCTTGTTAGCTTTGTATTGGCTCCCATCTTACTTACGGGGCCCTTAGTTGAATACCGATCAAAATTGTTTGAAATTCTTAAACTTTTCCAATGTAGAGTTATTAGTTATGTTAAATACCCCGAAAAGCTGAAACCTCTTATTCCGGTCCTTAGACAAACTACGACTAGTCAGGAATTGCGTAAGAGAAGAGACATCGTAAGTAACAATAGCACAAACGCAGGCGGTGGAGGTCCGCAAAGGTAACTGGATGCCTAGGGCTTAGGACAAGGAGAATCCAGAGTCTCTTAAGAAAGGACAAATACTAATTAATATCATATTGACACCAATCGGATTTAAAAAAGTCCTTCGCCCTTTATCTTCTCGCATATCTTCTTTATCTTCTAATCGGATCGCCTGGCTTCTTTCATGCCCTACTTGCATTGATTTCTTCAAAAAAGCTTTCTTTATTAAGAGTCCTTTAAGAAGCTAAGCTCATTCAGATAGTAAGATTTACTTAACTTCATACCTCTAAACGCTCGTGACTATCCAATGATAGTCACTTCGCTTTCCTTTTACCCCACGTCCACTTTTCGCCGTCCACTTCATTCTATGCTGAACCCGACCCGGGCTGGCTTCTTGGGAAGCCCGTTCCCACCGTGCTCACGGCCCAGCTGGCCATCCAGCAGTAGTGGGAATTCTTCCGTTCTCTAGTCAAGGACTTGGTTGGATGCGGGATCTTCTCCACGAGGAGTGGTATGGACTAGATGATATCATCATGACCCCTCATTTCGTACCGCTAGGGATGCTTAACGCCACTTTGCCAATTGGCGTTACCTGCTCTTTCATGTCTCTAAGTGTGGTCAGCACACTGGGTGTTTCCGAGAAGCGAGGCTTACACCCATTCGCATTAGTTCATCCAAAGTTTGGTACCCTTATGCGTGAATTATGGAATAAGCCATCTTCCTATCAAGGTTAAGGAGTCAACTAAGCATCTAAGTGGCGGGATTGAATACCTGGATTGAATCAGAGTTCACGCCACCCGCCCTAAACAAATAAGTGGCGTGGGCCATAGGTCGTACATAAGCCACCGGGCCGCACGACAAAAGAACACCACACATAAAGATGCACACTCCTCCATGTGAATCATATGAGCTTTTTGATAGTAGTCGTGACCAACAGCCATCAGCTCTCGGCTTGTTGGTAAGGTGAGAGCTTCAAGACCGATTTCAGGTGGCGCACCCTCCATACAAGCACTGCCCGACGAAGGGGGGATGGGGAAAGCTACAGGCCCAAAATCTTTGACCCTTCTTTCTAAATAGGGGTGCCCGAGGCAACTCATCTTCTCATTTTATCGTTGCTCATTCCCATTAAGCCGAAGTTTTTGGCCTTTCCTTCTCCGCGCTCGCTCATGGTTCGCTGACCTATCGCGTGGTAAAAAGAATAATGTATGAAAGAATAGTAAACGGAGCACACCGCGAAAAGATTCTAAATATGAGAAGTCCCCCTTGGAATCGAGAAGAAGGAAATGGAGAACGGGAACGAACAGAAATAAAGCTATTTTAGCTGTAATTTCGGATGAGCTTCTCCCAATTATGTCTGGTAATAGAATAGGGCAGCTTGCTCTGACCAAGACTCCACTTTTTGCTCCATCCGTGGAGCATATGAATTTCCTGGAATGTAGATAGACCAAAAGAAGGAATGAAAGGATAGGAATAGGAATTATAGTTCCATTGGAAAAAATGGCACCTGTGGGAACATCTCTACTGACGAACCCTTTCAGTAGTACGGGTGCTACCATGCCACAAGGCACGACCATGGAAGTAATGAAAAAGAAACAGGTATGTATTTGGACCATCTATTCAATCTGTTCGAGTTTTTCTTCTCTAGAGAAGATGAGAGGCTAAAAATGAAAGTGTTAGAAACACATACCGAAATGATACTAATTAAGCAGACCATTAATGACTAGTTAAAACACCAGGAGTGTTCCGATCCCCTATTTCATCAAACCGCTCAGAGAAAGATAAAAAGCAAACTCTCATAGTTCGGAGCCCAGCTCCAATAACTTCTTCGTAAGTGAGGTGAGGTAGTTTTTTTGGTTTGAACAGGGGTCGCCTTTTTTTTGGTTAAAGTAGCCACGACTTTGGTCGTAGTCAGTTTATACCCATAAACCAAGTCCACTTGTAGCCATGTTGATCAAAATGACTATGTTTAATGACTTGACCAGTTAGTAGCCCTCGTATTATACGATTCTCTCACCATGTGGTCGACATTCCATCCCCCTTAGTCGTAGGTGCTCGTTCTATTTTGATTTGAATAGGCCGGGGCTCCCGAGGTACATATGGCTGGCCCTTCAGGTGTCTTGATGATACAAACAAAGAAAACATGATGGTTTTTAACATACCCTTGAAGAAAAAGCCAATCCCTACCAAAGGAGGAAATAGAATAATCTGCCTTATTTTTTCCTTCTCGTTGATTCCCCTAGACAATCAAGCTGCACTTCCTTATAATAAGTGGCTGAGAGTTAGCATGCCACCTTGGCCTCTTGGCAGGATGTTCATTGTCCAACGGATTTCCGGTCCGGCCGTAGTACGGCACCTAAACTCGGAGCTACAATCAGATCCGATTGGATCTTGTCCTATCGACCCAACCCCGAAACTTAGAACGGCCGGCCTCTTTGGACGGTAGAACAGGGAGAGGGGGAGTCATGTCCATGTCTCACGAACAATCATAGTACGACCGCTCATCTAATATAAAATCAATGAGTAGATCTCACCTCCCCTTCCCCATACTATAGCCAAAAGGGATAAAGTATCCACGGAAGAGAGAGTACGGGCCCTTGCCCAATATTTAGTTTAGACGCGGCTCGAATGCCCTTATGCTATAGGTTGTGTTAAGCATGCTTCTTTGACATAAAATAAAATCTTTTTCTATGACAACAGTCGCGACTATAAAGGGCGGGGCGGTAAGTTCTCTATCAACAGTAGGGGGATATGCATAGTAAAAGAACTACTAGACTATATGGATTCCAACTAAACTTCAATTTCTACTTGGTTGATTAATCCAGGGGCAGTGATAGAACATAATATTGGATTATCTCCATTTCCTAGCAATGTTTCCCAAAACAATAAAACCTCAATAGCCCGAGGCCCATTGCTATGGGGACTACACTATATAAGAGAATGACTAAGGTAATTGCCAATAGATTCTATTGAAAGACAAGCTGGATCTTTAAAAAGGACACCCTCCTAATCTCATTTTAATAGGAAGAGATATTGATAATTATCCCAAGGAGGCTTACTACTCAGCTGATCGATCAGGTGAGCCAGCCAAGATCACTAAACTCACCAAACCAATAGCACATGAAAATTTGAATCATAAGTTTATATATGCTTAAGGAAAATGGGATTTGCAGAGTAGGATACAAAAGTTTATTTATATACAATGGAAAGCCCCTGTAATCCATGGACGACCAGCGAAGTTCATAAGAGAAACAAAAGAAAGGTTTGCGATAAAGTTGTCCCCTCTCTCCATATATCTACTTGTTGGTTGGGTGCAGAGAGCACTATAATAATAACAAAGCTATATAAAGATACTATTCATTTAGAATTTATTCAGATGGCGAGGACCCACGGAAAAATTCACCTTATTTATGCTCCGCACAGCAACTTGCCCGGTCAATATTATATGTTTGTCCTAAACTTGGTGATCTATATTCGTTGCCCTCTTTAAGCGTATGTTATATAATCATTCTTATCTCAGAAGAGAAGTATGCATTTTCCCCACTTAAGCTATTAAGTATTCCCAAAGACAAGGCGATTTTATTTATGTTGAAACTTTATGTCAGCCGGGGGACCCTAATCATAAATGGGTTGTTTGTCCAGGTGAAAGGGACGGTCTTATTTTAATCGCTCTGGCGCATATGTTGAATAGTTATTTTATGCGTTCATTTATCTTTCAGGAGCAGTCGTGTGATTTTCCCAGAGATCGTCGTGAGTTCTTTGCCAATTAGAACTATTTTCATCCTGAATCTAGCACCCTCACAAGGTACTATTCCTCATAAAAGTATTTTACAACAGCTGGCACCCTTGGTGCGTGATAGCTACGTAATATCCTTTGTTTCATCCTTTTTAAAGATGCCAGTTTATGACCAAAATGGAATTAATTGTTCTATTAGGGAAGTAGGGATCCCACACGCTGGGTTAATCACTAAGTTCTTATACAATTTTATGTTGGATGATTTCGACCGGGTATTTAAATAGCTATACCCTAGTCTTTCTTATTATCGTTACTTGGCTGACTGTTATGTATTATTTCCATTGTTCAGTCTCCAAAGCGAGCAGAAGTGTAAAGAAGAAATAAATTGTATCCTCTTAGAGTTAGATCTTGATGGGAATATCACAACTATTCTACCTGCTGGGGGTGCCCATGTGACTCGTGATGGGAATTTGATTATTCTAAGTCGAGATTACAGTCTTCACGTTGTCGAACTGACAACATTCTTTCTTTAGTTCAATTTGTAGTAAATATGTTTTATACAAAAATGAACACATGAAACAATAGGAAATCCTTTTTCCAGAGAGCCAACGCCTTAAGACAGAGCCTAATAGCAGTTGTCTCCTACTTCACTGAGTTGTGGTTCTAAAAAGAAGATTTATCTTGGTATATTCCATCAAGAGAAAGCCATATATATATATATATATAGAAAGAAAAGTAGAAATTATATACAGGTGCTTACACCTTCCTGAGGATTCTAAGACCCGATCACCCGTCAAAGAAATATCCTTAGGTCTTAAGTATACAGCTCTGTAGCTTGTGTTGTGTACATAGGGTAGAAAAGAATGTTTTGCATAAACATCTCAATGTCCAAGATAAAAGGAATGAGGGGAAGAATCGGCGAGGCGTGTGTTCTCGAAGAAACAATCATGATGTAAAAAGCGTGAGGAGAATTCTAAACTCGAGATGTGAACAATAAAAAGACTCCCTGGGAGATGGTATTAATTCTTTTAGGTCTTGATAGATTTTTCAATCGATTGAAGTTATTACGCTGGCTGATTAAATCTCTTCCTAACGCCTTTAGGGGGTGTGAATACAGCCCACTTCCAGGCCTTCTTTTAGAAAGAAACAAATTGTACAAAAAGAGGGCTTGGGGGTATATATACTTGTCACGACCCAACTGGAGGGTCATGACTAGCACCCGGGCCATACTTGCCGAGCACCAACGTACATTTTATCTAACCTTCCTTATTATCTTTAAGGGCCGACAAGATCAATATAAATGGTAGACATGGATCATGAACANCAGGCCTTCTTTTAGAAAGAAACAAATTGTACAAAAAGAGGGCTTGGGGGTATATATACTTGTCACGACCCAACTGGAGGGTCATGACTAGCACCCGGGCCATACTTGCCGAGCACC
>AWOL01S0100992.1:0-15077 GCA_000715115.1 Nicotiana otophora
GGGGGGGGTGTTCTGGGTTTAATTCCTTGGATCCTTATTTCTTCTTCCTTTTCTTTTCCCCCTATTTTTTATTGCTGTTATTTGCTACTAAATTCCTCTATCTTCTTTCTTTTTTTTAAATTTTTTTATATTAGTCTTCATTTTGCTTCCTACAATTATATCTTTGTCATAAACAGTTTCTTTCGATGCGTTTTTAAAATTTTAAGTAATATATAGTTTCTTTCTTTCTTGTGATACTACATTAAATTATATATTGAAGTATAATTTGAATAGTATCATTTGTTGGCTTTTGAAAAAAGTGTCCTGATTAATAGAAGTTTTAAGTTGATTCTCATACATTGATAACTTTAAAATTTTGGCGTTGGAAATAATTGTTAGCAACAATTAAATTGGAAAAATTAGCCCAAGAATAATGATCAATTAATCAAATCAAACAAAAATTATATAGTAATTAAGCTACTCTTTAAAAAAAATTTCTAATTGCAGGTGTACTTTCATGAAATAATTTTTTTCGTACTTTTATCTAGAATTAGTAAATCAAGCGTAAAAAAGTTGAATTAAAATCGAACTTATTTGTCTTTTTAAATAAAAGACCTAAATGAATTAACCAGAAATTAACTATCATCAATTCTTCCTATTCGGTCTTTCTGGCTAGTGGTATGTGTGTGTATATATATATAGTGGCACCCGCAATTTTCAAATCTTGGATCCGCCTCTACTTTTAATATAATATATGTAAGGGGATAAGTATTTGATTTTAAAGGGGTCTATCTAGAACTGAATCATAATAAGTGTGTTTAGTGTAATTAAAGCTAATCATTAATGCAGATGCGTCTTCACATGTATGTATATGACTATGTGTATGTCCCATGTCAACATTTAGACGTATACAAGATTGGCTTCCTCCAAATTTTTCATCTTTTTATAAAATCACACAAAATTTGAGACTATTGCCTTACTGGTCTATGTTAAAAGACATAACATAACCAAAACACTATAAGAGCATAAAAAAGGACCCCAAAACATGCACAGATGAACAGTATGTACGTACCTTCGAGAGATATCAAAACCATGTTCTCTCAAGAGTTTAAATTTCAAAGTTGTGGCGTATAATAATGAATATTCTTCTGAGACTATATTTCTGCCTTCCTGCTGTAATATCTGTTATTGGTGTATGCTGCTCAAAATTTGAAAGATTTCTTCCTTGAAGTGGTAACTCAGTCCAAGTCTTTGTAAGTTGTCAATCAGCTCCACCTTGTCTAATTCTTCTCCATCAACATCGTCCACCATCTTCAACTTCTTGTGCATTTCCTCCTTCAGTTCATTAAATCACTTCGTATAGTTCTCTCCCTACGTACGCAATATTTTTAAGAAAAAATATTAACTACCTAATAAAATGATCATTTGATAAAATATTCACGTGATTATGATCCATGAAAATATAGTACACAGAGATATAATCATTGAGTAACAAGAAAGACTTAATAATAACAGGCTGTACCACATAATCATTGTTACTGGATTGGATATATTCGAAAGGCCAGGTAGGAGGTTTATAATTCCCAGAACGCCTATAGGTATTCATATTTGTGGGAATAGAGTTGTGACTCAATGGTGGTTCAGCTTTTGGACTAGTGGAATTAGCTTTAGACATGCTGCAGGCTTTGGCTTTTGATACAAGTGATTGTAACGACCCGGCCGGTCGTTTCGAGTATTACAACCTCATCTTCCCATTTACTACTCAAATTGTAATTTACGGTTGTTATTTGGCTTGTCGGGGTAATTGATTTGGGTCCGGTGAGGTTTGGAACGATTTGGAACATTTGGTTCGAAGGTTTAAAACTTAAGTTGAAAAGATTTTGTGGTGCTGAGGTAGATTGATTAGTACAAAGGTTGTAGAAATTTCTCGCGGCGAGCTTGCTCGGACATTTTGGGTTGAACAATGTACCGATGTGTAAAGGAAAGTTTTTGCCGAAAAAAGGGTCATTTCTACGGCCACTATGCGGTCGCAGAATCACTCCGCAGACCACATAATGGTCACAGAGTGGATCAGGAGAGGGAAAAGTGTGGAGGAAAATTTGCGGCGTATTATGCGACCGCAAATCAGTTATGCGGTGCATTATACGACGGCAGAACAGGTCTGATGTAACGACCCGACTTGTCGTTTTCAGAATTAACGCCTCGTTCAGTGGCTTAAGGTCTCGAGAAGTTTCGTAATATGTATTATGAACCGTGGGTGTGGTCGAGTTTGATTTTCGGAAGATTCGAAATTTAATTAAAAGAACAATTCTTATTTAGAAGCTTAAATGGAAAGAGTTGACCGGAGAGTTGACTTTTGAGCAAACGACTCCGGAATAGAATTTCGATGATGACAATAGTTTCGTATGATGATTTCGGACTTAGGCGTATATTCGGATTTGGATTTGGAAGTCCGTAGGACAATTAGACACATTTTGGCAAAAGTTGGAAAATATAAGATTTTGGAAAAAGTCCGACCGAAGGGTGAATTTTTGATAACGAGGTCGGATTTTGATTTTGGAAATGGGAATAGATCCCTTACGTCAATTATGACTTGTGTGCAAAATTTAAAGTCATTCCAGATTGATTTGATACGTTTCGACGCAGAATATAGAAGTTGGAGGATTTGAAAACTTATAATTAGATTCGATGCGCGATTCATAATTTCGGCGTTGTTTGATGTGGTTTGAAGCCTCAACTAAGTTCGTATTGTATTTTGGGACATGTTGGTATAATTGGTTGAGGTCCCGGGGGGCCTCGGGTGGATTTCGGAAGGTTAACGGAGCAATTCAGACTTGGAAGAAGTTGCTGGAAAATGGCAGCAGCTGTTGGAATCGCACCTGCGGAATTTTGGGCACAGGTGCGACCACGCAGAAGCGAGGGAGCCATCGCAGAAGCGAAGATGGAAGGGCATGGCAGTGGTCGCAGGTGCGAATAAAATTCCGCACCTGCGGAAGCGCAGAAGCGGGTGTCTACGCAGATGCGGATGTTGCATCGCACATGCGAATGGGCAGAAGCGGAAAGGATTCCACATGTGCAATGTGTTTGTTGGCAGTGGCCTTCGTAGAAGCTAGATTTCGCTCGCAAAAGCGAGCACGCAGGTACGAAAACTAGTCCGCAGGTGCGAAAATGGGCAGAATGTTAAGGACCAAAAAAGGTCATTTCGCTATTTTTTGATTGAGATTTTGGTGCTCGGTTTTTGGGCGATTTTAGAGGAGTTCTTCAAGACTTTGACTTGGGTAAGTGTTCTATATCCTAAAGTGATTATATTTCATGAATCTATGATTATATTCATCGTTCAGTTCGGATTTAAATGGAGGAAATCAAGATTTTTGTAAAATCTTCCAAAAACAAAATTTAAGATTTGGAACTCGAGTTGTTGTTCGAATTCAATAAAATTGGTATGGTTGAAATCGTATCGGAATGGGTGTTTGGATTTCATGAAAATTTTGTCGGGTTCCGAGAGGCGAGTCCTGCGTTGACTTTTGTTGACCTTTTGGAATAAATTTTTAAGTCGACGTATTATTATCCGGAATTATTTCTGATGAATTTTAATAAAATTATACAATTAATTTGGATAGATTTGAGCTGTCCGGGGGTCAATTCAAGCAAGAAGGCGATTTTGGAATATTGGCATAACTTCAAAGAGGTAAGTGTCTTGCTTAACCTCGAGTAGGGGAATTTTCCTTAGGCATTGAGTCTTATGTGCAATTTGTATAATTGAAAACCATGTACGCGAGGTGACGAGTACGTACTTGGGTTATATGTGTAAATTTTATTGAGTTAAAGGCTTGAGCATATTATGTAGTAAATTGGATAATTGTCGGCATATATTTAATCATCTATTTGTCGTGCGTAAATTCTTGTTGTTGACTCTGTTGTTATATGACAATTTGATGTGATTGTTATTTGATTATTTATGAAATTTCGTGAATTTACTGGTTTGATAATTATTGGAATTTAATTTCATTTTGAATTTTTCCCTCAGCAAATAATTAATTAAATGAGCTTAAGAAGAGGTATTTATATAAGTATTGAAAATTTGGAGTTAATGAAGACTTTGCTTTATGTTGAGTAATTTCTATCTCTGTTGATTGTTTTTGGGTGTGGTACACATTGTGTGGAGCCTTCGGCTATTTGTTGTGAAATTAAATTACTTGGTTGTATTTTTAAAATTTTGGCTGTAGCCATTGGGCAAATTGTAATATGAATTGATTTTGTTATATTACCGTGATAATTTCCCGTGTAAATTATTGTGTTGTGTTAATTACTATTTTGAAGATATAAGGGTGGCATTTTACTATTGATATTATGTGGGTATATGGGTGGCATTTCACTGTGGTTGTGTTTGTTGGAATATTGTATGGGCGGAGCGATAAGGGTGGCAATAGGAGCGATAACGGTGGCTATTGATATTGTCTAGGCGGAGCGATAAGGGTGGCAATAGGAGCGATAAGGGTGGCAATAAGAGCAATAAGGGTGGCTATTATCAGGGACGATTTGTGATGATGTGAGGTTGTGGCGTTGATGATTTTCATGTGATGTTGTGATTTTCTTGTATTTATTTTATACTTTGTGCAATTTGTCTAGTTGTTGGTAAATTGATAACAATCTAATTTATGTTGAAATTGAGAGTCTATGGCTATTGCCAGGCAGATTATAAAATAAATTGTGGGCACGAGGTGCCGGGAGTAAATAATGAGAATATTTGGCACGTGAATTGTCTGTGAAATTGTAATATGAAATGTGGGCATGAGGTGCTGTGATGAAATGATAATGATATTTGGCACGTGAATTGTCCGTGCAGTTGTGATATGAAATGAGGGCACGAGGTGCCGGAAAAATATGATGATTTAATTATGGGCACGAGGTGCCATGAAAATATAAAAAATGGGTCGAGACCCGTATTTACGAAAAATATGAAAATGGGCTGAGACCCGCATTTTTATAATTTTGAAATGAGGTGTCACATGGTGACTCTTTAATCGAAATAATTATATTCAAAATATTTATTTGAAAGGATTTTTATTCAAGAAGAATTATATTTGAAAGATATTTATTCGACGAAAATATATTTGAAAAAGTGTTTTATCTCTAAGAATTATATGTGAAAGATATTTAATTGAAGAACTTGAGTTAACTAGGAGTAATTATATTTATTAATTGTTGAGCGATATTAAATGGTGATTTTATTGTCTTACTGTGCATATCATCGGTTGTTTTATGTTGCCCTTATTATTATTTGTTTCTTATTATTTTGTATATTACATCGCATATGTTATTAGACTAGTGAGTGTCTTGACTGTACCTCGTCTCTACTCCATTGAGGTTAGTCTTGATACTTACTGGGTACCGACCGTGGTGTACTCATACTACACTTCTGCACATTGTTGTGCAAATCCAGGTAATGGAGATATCGGACTTGAGCAGAGTTAAAGCGCGATCATAAGGATTCAAGGTAGAGCTGCTTGGCCGTCGCAGTCCCTTGAAGTCTTTTCATTTCATTGTACTATTAATTTGTAATCAAACAGTATTGTATATTCAGTACTCGTGATCATTCCATGTACTCAGTTAGAGTTCGTGACTCAGTACTACCAGTCTTGGGAGGTTGTATATTCATATTTATTCCGCTGTTAGTTTTGGTTACTTATTTAATTAAAAACAATGGCTTCTAAATGTAATAGAAATCGACTTACCTAGTCCTAGAGACTAGGTGGCATCACGACGCCTGTGGTGGGATTTTGGGTCGTGACAAGTTGGTATCAGAGCTCTAGGTTCATAGATTCTAGAGTCACGAACGAGTCTAGTAGAGTCTTGCGGATCGGTACGGAGACGTCTGTACTTATCTTCGAGAGGCTACAGAACTGTTAGGAAATTTCCATTTCTTTCGTTCATGTCGTGCGAAATTGTTTGAATTTGGAATTTGAACCTTTGTATCTCCATTCTCTCACTGATGATGAGGACACATGCTACTGGGTTAGCTGAGCAGGCATCCGCACATAATACTAGGGCTGCAAGAGGCTGAGGCCGAGCTAGAGGTCGAGGAAGGGCACGTGTTGCGACTAGAGTACCTGCTAGAGCAGCAGTTGAGGAGCCACCAGCAGCTCCAGTTGGGGGACAGGTACCAGAAGCACTTGTTGTTACCCCAGGACTCCAGGAGACTTTAGCACAGTTCCTGTGTATATTTGGCACATTGACTCATGCGGGATTGATCTCTGTTGCACCAAACATTCCGCATATTGGGGGAGTAGCTCAGACTCTTATCACAACTCCAGAGCAGCAGGTTCACGTTGGTTAGGTTTCGGGTGTAGTACCGGTAAAACCTATTATTTTGGTTCAGCCTAAGGTCAGGCCAGAGGCATCAGAAGAAGAACAAAAGAGACTTGAAAGGTTTAAGAGGTATAGTCCACCTACTTTCAGTGGCACAACTACAGAGAATTCCCAAGAATTTCTAGAAAATTGTCACCGTATTCTCCGCACCATAGGTATTGTGGAGGTGAGCGGAGTTGCCTTTACTATATTTCAACTATCAGGCGCAGCGTATCGGTAGTGGCAAATCTATGAAGAAGGTAGACCAGCCGATGCCACACCACCAACTTGGGCTCAATTTTCAGAAATGTTCTTGAAAAAAGTTTGTTACCCAGACTCTCAGAGATGCGTGGCGCGCAGAGTTTGAACAGTTGCGTTAGGTCACTATGACAGTGTCAGAATATGCTATCAGGTTCAGTGAGTTAGCCCGTCATGCACCTATCTTGGTTCCTACAATCCGAGAGCGGTTCCGCAGATTCATTGAGGGGCTCGAATATGATATTAAAATATGCGTGGCTCGAGAATTACAAACTGATACTCCATTTCAACAAGAAGTGGAGATTGCAAGGAAGATTGAGGGTGTTTTGGGCGAGGAAAGAGAGTCTAAGAAGGCCAAAAGGTCTCGAAGATCTGGAGGATTCAGTGAATTTTATTCTTCAGCTAGAACCCATTATAGCGGAGGCTCGAGTAGTTGGTCAGCACAGTCCGTACATCAGATTACTCGGGGTGCTCCAGTTTATAGTGCACCACCGATACGAGATTCTTATAGTGGTTATTCCAGTTATCCAGCATAGACTCAGTACGAGCAGCCGCGACCTCAAAGGGGTTATTATGAGTATGGTGATACTAGGCATATCATGACAGATTGTCCCAGACTTGGGAGGGGTAGATTTCATCAGAACACTCCAGCTACAAGCTTTATTTCAATCGATACTCCACATGCACAGTCAGCTAGAGATGGAGGACAGGCGGGTAGTGGGAGCCTCAGAGGTGGAGGCCCGACCCGTTGATTTAATCACTATGATTTGACTGAGGCCCATACACTAGATGGTGTCGTTACAGGTACGATCCTGATTTTTATTATAAAAGGATATTTTCCTTAATTTGATTCGGTTCTGAATATTGAGGTGAGTCCTCCTATTATGCTCCACTTATGGGTGAGCTTCGTAAATTTGTGAACCACTTATATGTTTATCCTTGTTGGGAGATTTAAAGGTGTGAGCCCGTGTCTGTCATTTATTTTTGGTACACCATTGAGGGCTATAAGCCCAAAAGTAATTTTTATTATTCATTACAGTGGGTTTAATGTGTTTCGGAATAATTGATTCCAATTTTTATGAATTATATGTCCTACAGGTAGGAGGGTTCAGTATATGTTGTGAAAATTGTTTATGAAATATAATGAAAAGAAGAAAGAAAGGAAATTAAAAATTTCAGTTGGCACAATGTGCAACATACTTGTGATTAGAGTTGAGGACGAGATCCTCGTGTTTTTACATGATGTGAAATATTTAAATCGGACTGCAAGCCGCGATGGAAGCTATGTAAGGACGAGGTCCTTGTTGTGAAATATGTATGAGTTTAAAATTTTCCCTTTGTGAAATTTAATTGTACAATAGTATTAATAGGGAGTCATGCCTGTTAGGCTTAATTTATAATTCTTGTATATTTTTCTGTGCATATTCATCCATTTTGGTGTTGTAAACATTGAGTTTTAACCTATGAGATGAGTGCCCAGGTTGCATTAAATGTGACTCATTAATCTGAGTAAGCAATCATGAGGCCTTCATGCCTCACATTTTGTTGTAAGTGTTGTGAAAAAAATTTGAAATGAGGTGGTGGTTAATATGAGATTAATTGATGATTCTGGAATTAATTATGAACAGCTTTTAAGACCAGTGATGCGGTGATGAGCATATATATGATGTGCTCCATGTCCTGATATCATTATGATAATGCGGTGCTTGTAATGCTGAGATTGGTGTTATTGATATATACCTTGTGGTATTGTATTAGGTTATGGATGTGTTGTTAGGAGTTGTTTTGGTATTACTCTGACAGGTGGATAGGCCCAATTACATGGGAGACTCTGTCGAAATTTCTGAAAAAAATTTGGGAGTTAGTAAAATTTGGAGGATTGAGATTTGCAAAGGAATAGATAAGTTATGTTATGCATTTGAGGGCGAATGATTCTAAGTGGGGGAGAATGTAACACCCCAGAAAATTTTTTTGAAGTACTTCAACACTATCAAGAAAATTGATGTGTGCGTAGGTACGAGTTACTGTAGCCAGTTGAGACTAATACCGTGCGTTATTGTGAAAAATCAGACCTTTTGAAATGTTAGAGTGTAAGAAATTGATCTTAAAGTTTACAAATATGGATAAAAGAAATAACCTCAAATGAGATGATGTTGTCGGGCTTATGTCAAATGCGGTAACGTGGAATGAACTGTGAGTTTATATATAAAAGTAAAATTATCAATTTGGTAACCTCAGAATAATTATTAGAACGTCCGAGGACGAACGCTTGTTTAAGATGTGGAGAATGTAATAGCCTGACTTGTCATTTTAAGAATTAACTCTCCGCTCAGTGGCTTAAGGTCTTGAGAAGCTTCGTAATATGTATTATGACCCGTGGGTGTGGTCGAGTTTGATTTTCGGAAGATTCGAAATTTAATTAAAAGAACAATTCTTATTTAGAAGCTCAAATGGAAAGAGGTGATCGGAGAGTTTACTTTTAAGCAAACGACCCCGAAATGGAATTTTGATGATGACAATAGCTTTGTATGATGATTTCGGACTTAGGCGTATGTTCGTATTTGGATTTGGAAGTCCGTAGGACAATTCGACACATTCTGGCGAAAGTTGGAAAATATAAGATTTTGAAAAAAGTCCGACCGAAGGGTGAATTTTTGATAACTAGGTCGGATTTTGATTCCGGAAATGGGAATAGCTCCCTTACATTAATTATGACTTGTATGAAAAATTTGAAGTCATTCCGGATTGATTTGTACGTTTCGGCGCAAAATATAGAAGTTGGAGGATTTGAAAACTTATAATTCGATTCGATGCGTGATTCGTAATTTCGGCATTGTTTATGTGGTTTGAAGCCTCGACTAAGTTCGTATTGTGTTTTAGGATATGTTGGTATAATTGATTGAGGTCCCGGGGGCCTCGGGTGGATTTCGGAAGGTTAACGGAGCAATTCGGACTTAGAAGAAGCTGCTGGAAAATGGCAGCAGCAGTTGGAATCGCACCTGCGGAATTTTGGGTGCAGGTGCGACCACGCAGAAGCGAGAGAGCCATCGCAGAAGAGAAGATGGAAGGGCATGGTAGTGGTCGAAGGTGCAAAGAAAATCCCGCGCCTGTAGAAGCGCAGAAGCGGGAAAGGAAGGCGCAGAAGCGGATGTTTGCGCAGATGCGGATGTTGCATCGCACCAGGGAATGCGCAGAAGCGGAAAGGATTCCGCATGTGCGATGTGTTTATTGGCAGTGGCCTTCACAGAAGTGAGATTACACTCGCAAAAGCGAGCACGCAAGTGCGAAAAATAGTCCGCAGGTGCGAAACTGGGCAGAATGTTAAGGACCAAAAATGGTCATTTCACTATTTGTTGATTGAGATTTTGGAGCTCGGGTTTTGGGCGATTTTGCAGGAGTTCTTCAAGACTGTGACTTGGGTAAGTGTTATATATCCTAAAGTGATTATATTTAATGAATCTATGATTATATTCATCGTTTAGTTCGGATTAAAATGGAGGAAATCAAGCTTTTTGTAAAATCTTTCAAACACGAAAATTTATGATTTGAAACTCGAGTTGTTATTGGAATTCAATAAAATTGGTATGGTTGTACTCGTATCGGAATGGGTGTTTGGATTTCATGAACAATTTGTCGGGTTCCGAGAGGCGGGTCCCGCGTTGACTTTTGTTGACCTTTTGGAATAAAATTTTAAGTCGACGTATTATTATCCGGAATTCTTTTCGATGAATTTTAATGAAGTTATACAATTAATTGGATAGATTTGAGCTGTCCGGAGGTCAATTCAAGCAAGAAGGCAATTTTGGAATATAGGCATAACTTCAAAGAGGTAAGTGTCTTGCTTAACCTCGAGTGGGGGAATTTCCCTTAGGCATTGAGTCTTATGTGCAATTTGTGTAATTGAAAATCATGTATTCGAGGTGAAGAGTACGTACTTGGGTTATATGTGCAAATTTTATTGAGTTAAAGTCTTGAGTATATTGTGTAGTAAATTAGATAGTTGTCGGAATATATTTAATCATCTATTTGTCGTGCCTAAATTCTTGTTGTTGACTCTATTGTTATATGACAATTGATGTGATTGTTATTTGATTATTTATAAAATTCTGTGAATTTGCTGATTTGATAATTATTGGAATTTAATTTTATTTTGGATTTTTTCCTATGCAAATAATTAATTAAATGATCTTAAGAAGAGGTATTTATATAAGTATTGAAAATTTGGAGTTAACGCGAGGTTGAAGGTTTGGAGACAGACCTTGGAGTCTAAGGGTTTCAAACTGAGTAGAACCAAGACAGAATAAATGGAGTGCAAGTTCAGTGACGGGACCCATGATGCAGACGTAGAGGTTAAGCTTGATGCTCAAGTTATCCCCAAGAGATCGAGTTTTAAGTATCTCGTTTCTATTATCCAGGGTAATGGGGAAATTGACGAAGATGTCGCGCATTGTATCGGAGCGGGATGGATGAAGTGGAGGCTCTCTTCCGGTATTTTGTGTGATAGGAATGTGCCGCTAAGACTTAAGGGTAAGTTTTATCGAGTGATGGTTCGACCGGCTATGTTGTATGGGGCTGAGTGTTGGCCAGTCAAGAACTCCCACGTGCAGAAGATGAGAGTAGCAGAGATGAGGATGCTGAGATTGATGTATGGGTGTACCAAGAGAGATAGGATTAAGAATGAAGCTATCCGGGACAGAGTGGGAGTAGCCTCCGTGGAGTACAAGATGTGGGAGTCGAGGCTGAGATGGTTCGGACATGTTAAGAGAAGAAGCATTGATGGTCCTGTTAGGAGGTATGAGAGGTTGGCCATGGAGAGTTAGAGAAGAGGTCGAGGTAGGCCTAAGAAGTACTGGGGAGAGGTGATTAGGCAGGACATGGTGCTGCTTCAGCTCACTGAGGACATGACCCTTGATAGGAGGGTGTGGAGGACGAGGATTAAGGTAGAAGGTTAGTAGGTAGTTTATAGTTGTTCACCGATAGTCTTAGTAGCATGGATGTCTCTTCATATTCTTAGATTTTTATTACATTATGTGGTTTTGTTCGCCTCAGGTATTGAATTCCCTATTACTATTATTTGGTACTACTTATCATTTATCTCTCCCTTTTTCTTTGCTCTTCCATCTTTCTTCCTTCCTTGCTTTCCTCTTCTTCTTTTTTTTTTGCCTTTCCTGAGCCGAGGGTCTATTGAAAACAGCCTCTCTACCTACATTAGATAGGGGTAAGGTCTGCGTACAAACTACTCTCCCCAGACCCTGCCTGTTGGGATCAAACTGGGTATGTTGTTGTTGTTGTTGTTGTTGTTGTTGTTGTTGTTGTAATGAAGACTTTGTTTTATGTTGAGTAATTTCTATCTCTGTTGATTGTTTTTGGGTGTTGTACACATTGTGTGGAGCCTTCGGCTATGTGCTGTGAAATTAATTGACTTGGTTGTATCTTTGGAATTTTGGTTGTAGCCATTTGGCAAACTGTAATATGAATTGATTTTGTTATGATGCCGTGATAATTTCTCGTGTAAATTATTGTGTTGTGTTAATTACTATTTTGAAGATATAAGGGTGGCATTTCACCATTGATATTATGTGGGTATAAGGGTGGCATTTCACCATTGATATTATGTGGGTATAAGGGTGGCATTTCACTGTAGTTGTGTTTGTTGGAATACTGTCTGGGCGGAGCGATAAGGGTGGAAATAGGAGCGATAAGGGTGGCAATAGGAGCGATAAGCGTGGCTATTGATATTGTCTAGGCGGAGCGATAAGGGTGGCTTTAAGAGCGATAAGGGTGGCAATAGGAGCGATAAGGGTGGCTATTGTCAGGGATGATATGTGATGATGTGGGGTTGTGGCGTTGATAATTTTTAGGTGATATTTTTATTTTCTTGTGTTTATTTTATACCTTATGCAATTTGTCTTGTTGTTGGTAAATTGATCACAATCTGACTTATGTTGAAATTGAGAGCATGTGGCTATTGCCAGGCAGATTATAAAATGAATTGTGGGCACGAGGTGCCGTGAGTAAATAATGAGGATATTTGGCACGTGAATTGTCCGTGCAGTTGTGATATGAAATGTGGGAACGAGGTGCTGCGATGAAATGATAATGATATTTGGCACGTGAATTGTCCGTGCTGTTGTGATATGAAATGAGGGCACGAGGTGCCGGAAAAATATGATGATTTAATTATGGGTACGAGGTGCCGTGAAAATAAAAAAATGGGTCGAGACCTGTGTTTACGAAAATTATGAAAATGGGCTGAGACCCGTATTTTTATGATTTAGAAATGAGGTGTCACATGGTGACTCTTTAATTGAAAGAATTATATTCAAAATATTTATTTGAAAGGATTTTTATTCATGAAGAATTATATGAAAGAATTATATTCAAAATATTTATTTGAAAAAGAGTTTTATTCGTAAGAATTATATGTGAAAGATATTTAATTGAAGAACTTGAGTTAATTGGGTATAATTGTATTTATTAATTATTGAGTGATATTAAATGGTGATTTTATTGTCTTACTGTGTATATCATCGGTTGTTTTATGTTGCTCTTATTATTATTTATTTCCTATTATTTTGTATATTATATCGCACAGGTTATTAGACTAGTGAGTGTCTTGACTGTACCTCGTCTCTACTCCATTGAGGTTAGTCTTGATACTTAATGGGTACCGACCGTGGTGTACTCATACTACACTTTTGTTCATTTTAGTGCAGAGCCGGGTATTGGAGATATCGGATTTGAGCAGATTTAAAGCGTGATCATAAGGATTCAAGGTAGAGCTGCTTGGCCGTCGCAGTCCCTTGGAGTCTTTTCATTTCATTGTACTATTAATTATCAATCAAACAATATTATATATTCGGTCCTCGTGATCATTCCATGTACTCAATTAGAGTTCGTGAATCACTATTACCAGTCTTGGGAGGTTGTATATTCATATTTATTCCGCTGTTAGTTTTGGTTACTTATTTAATTCAAAACAAATGGCTTCAAAATGTAATATAAATCGACTTACCTAGTCTTAGAGACTAGGTGCCATCATGACGCCTGTGGTGGGATTTTGGGTCGTGACATCTGCGGACCGCATAACGACCTTATACTGAGGCAGCCTTGCCCAGTTTCGGAGGCCACATTTCATGGCCATTTTGCGAGCCACAGAATATGCTACCGCAGAGTGTGTTTCTGGGCTTAATTTTTCTGGTTTTATAAATCCAACCCCATTCTTATAAAACTCTATTGAAGGCCATTTTGAAAGGTTTCATCTGATATTTTAGAGAGAGGTGAGCGAATTTTAGAGAGAAAAAGTGAAGACTTAGTTATTTATCCATCAATTCTTGTTCAAGGTTTGAAGATTTCACAAGGATCTTTCTAGGGTTTCAAAGAGGTACGAATTTCTTTCTCCAATTCTTCAATTTCGGGTTTGGAGTAAAAGATGGGTGATTAAGAGTATGATTCTTGGGTGTGAGAGTATTAGTTATACATACACATACCAATAAGGTTTGTGAAAAGATTGTTGAGTTCAGATGGGTAAAAATTGAGTTGAAAATAGTAGAAATCATCAAAGACTTTAACTTAAGATTTGAGGGTCGAGTTGATGTCGGAATTTGGTGAAATTTATATGGTTGGACTCGTGGTTGGATGGGCGTTCATATTTTGTAACTTTTGTCGGGTTTTCGCGATGTGAGCCCCACGAACGATTTTTGAGTTAATTTCGGATTTTTATTAGAAAATTAGTATTTCTGTATGGAATTATTATAATTATTGGTATTCACTGAATCAAATTGATTGTGGCTAGATACGAGGCTTTTGGAGACCAATTCTCGTGGCAAGGGCATATCGGAATAAAGAATTACACGGTTTGAAGTAAGTAATACTTCTAAACTTGGTTCTGAAGGTATGAATCCATAAATTGCATGTTGTATGAATGGTTGGGAGATGACGCACATGCTAGATGACGGGCGTGTGAGCGTGCATCATAGGAATTGTGACTTAATTGATTCTGTGGAGTTGCATAATTAAATAAATATCATTATCCACACATCCTCTACGTGTTAGAGAAATTGAGCTGAGACTCATTTTAAAGATCATGATTTGGCTATACGCCGATATATTTTGGGACCCACATGGGTCGTTTTGTTGTTGAACTATTTGTTTAAAATTACAATATTGTACTCAGTCACATCTATCACTTGCATATCATATCTTAGTTTCTGTTGTCATTTATTGATACTTCATATCATCATGTCGGGTTGATTTTTCATGTCATTGAGAGCCCGAGAGACTGGAGATTCTGAGTGATAGTTATGTTTATTTATTTATGCCTGAATCTGGCTATTATAGCGCTTGGGCTTAAGGAGCTCATTCGGAGTCTGTACCCCCACATTGAGCGTAGTTGATATACATATATCTGGGATGGATCTTCCCTAGACGTGGATATATATATATATATATATATATATATATATATATATATATATATATATATATATATA
>AWOL01S0100996.1:12627-33688 GCA_000715115.1 Nicotiana otophora
CCCAATGGTAGACCCAGGTAAGTAGTGGGAAGAGAGCCCAACTTGCATCCGAGAACATGAGACAAAGCATCAATGTTAGCAACCTCACCCACCGGGAAAATCTCACACTTGCCGAGGTTGATTTTGAGTCCTGATACTATCTGAAACCACTGCAGTACCTGCTTCAGGCATGTCAACTGATCCATATCGGCATCACAGAAAACCAGGGTGTCGTCCGCAAAAGCAAATGAGAGACTCTTCGGGCACTGAGCACCCCGATCGGAGCTGAAATCCTCTCAAGAAGCCTTCACCCGCCGCATGATCCATCATTTTACTCAGAGCATCCATCACCAAAATGAATAGCATGGGGGATAGGGGGTCACCTTGCCTGAGACCCCTGGAACTGCCAAAGAAACCACACGGGCTACCATTAACAAGGACAGAGAATCTGACTAAGGAAATGCAGAACTTGATCCATCCCTTCCATCTTTCCCCAAACCCCATCCGCATCATAATGAAGTCCAGGAACTCCCAATTGACATGGTCGAAAGCCTTCTCAAGGTCCAACTTGCACAGTAAGCCGGGTTCTCTATTTTTCCTTCTGGAGTCTACAAGTTCATTTGCCACCAGGGCAGCATCCAGGATCTGCCTACCTTCCACAAACGCATTCTGGGCGGACGAAACAGACACGTCAAGAACCTTCTTGAGTCTGTTAGAGAGCACTTTAGAAATAATCTTGTAAATGCTCCCCACGAGACTGATAGGCATGCGCCTTCTTTCTTAGGCACAATAATAATAAAAGAAGCATTGATACTTCTCTCGAAAGCACCATTCACGTGGAAGTATTCAATGGCTTCCATCAACTCCCCCTTAATGGTATCCCAATAGAGCTGGAAGAAGGCCAAGGAGAAACCATCAGGCCCGGGGGTCTTATCACCAACACAACTCGACACAGCCTTGTGCACCTCCTCCTCGAAAGCCCTTTCTAGCCCCTCACTGTCTCCCTCCCCTATGTGGTTGAACTCTATTCCCCCAAAGTAGGCCTCCAACTAACTTCCTCTTTGTATAAGTTCTCATAAAACCCCACTATCGCCCTTTTTACCTCTTTGTCTACCTCAATCCTTACCCCATCTACAATTAAGGACTCTATGAAGTTTCTCCTTCGATTTGCGACTGCAACCCTGTGGAAAAACTTGGTATTCGAATCCCCCTCCTTTAACCAGAGCGCCCTCGATTTTTGCCGAGTCTCCTGGGCTATTTCTAACTCGATTATTTCCCTCTTAACCTCCCCCAATCTCGCTTTCTCAGATTCATCTAGCTCTCTCGCCCCTTCCACTCTCTAATTCCCCCAATTCATGCATAAGCTCCCTCATTTTGACCTCTACCCTCCAAAGACCTCCTTATTCCACCTAATAATATCTCCCTTGAGCAATTTGAGTTTCTTCGACAGACGGAATGAAGGTGACCCTGATACCCCGTAGTTTGTCCACCATTCTTTCACTTTGTCACCAAATCCTGGCACTTTCAACCACATGTTCTCGAATCGGAAGGGAGCACGCACCCCCTCCCTCTGCATCCATCTAGCAAGATAGCCAAATGATCCGAAGTCAGCCTGCGTAAAGGAATCTGCAGTACATTCGGCATCAGCTCATCCCAGGAGGGCGATATCAGAAATCTATCAGGTCTAGACCTTAAGTTGGAATCCTCCGCACTGGCCCAAGTAAACCTTTCCCCTGACAGAGGAAGATCAATGAGAAAGTGATCATTGATGAAGTCAGAAAACTCCTCCATGGCCCTCGAAATCAGACTACACCCTAATCTCTCCTCCGGGAATCTAATAGTGTTAAAGTCTCCCCCTATAACCCATGGAATGTCCCATTCCCCCATAATATTGGCCAGTTCCTCTCAGAAAGACACCTTGGACCCTTCCCCTACCGGCCCGTACACTCCCCCAAATCCCCACTCCACCCCCAGTTCTTCACGTCATAAATATATATATATATGGTTATCATCAACGTGAATGTTGGTGTATAAGCGATGCAATTGATGCATTCCCAAGAAGAGCGTTGATCTCCATGGCTTAAGTCAAAGCTAGACATGAAATTGGCTAAGTTTCATAAAGTTCTAACACCAAAAACTTCATATCATAAGTTGAAGGTTGAGAGTCAACATAGAAAGATTACATGGAGAAGACTTGGTAGAAAGTTGAAACTTAGAAAGTGGGATTTAGTCCGACCACATGCTAAGTTTGCTTACAACATGAAGAAGCTCTATGATAAACTAGCAAAATGTAACTTAAAACCTGGTGAGCATTGCGACCCCATTTTTTTCTTTTTTCCCACCTTGGGTCTCCATTCTTACTATAGCAAATCTTGCACCATCTATGGAAGTTGTTAGACCTGAGGACGAATCTTTTCAACTAGAGGAGAATGATGCAAGATCAAGAAGGCCAAGAAAGTGAGAAATTCAAGACGCCAAGAATCCATTCAAGATTAGGATTTCTTTTCCTTAAAGATTAGGATTTTTTACTTCTTGTTTCCTAGTAATTTAATTCTTGTTTTAGTAGAATTATATTTGTAGTTCTAGTCTAACTAAGATTGTTAGTTGGTATCTCATTCCTACTAGAATTCTTTTTCCTATTTTAGTTAGGATAGGTTTTCATAGTCTTATTCTTATTCTAGTTTAATTAGGATTAATTTTCCTTAATCTTATCAATTTTGCTCATTGTAAGGCCTATTTAAAGGGCTCAATATGCTGAAAATAAACATGGATGATTAGTTTTTTTACATATAATAGCTTCCATGGACCTATAAAAAAAGTATTTGTTCGAGAAACCCGCCTTAACGTAACGGGAAGGACCGCAAGATGGCTACTACTTCTGCCTAAATCCCTAGTGATTTCTGTCCTTCAACAGGGGTGAAAGCGAGATTGAATGCTCTAAGCTGAGTGTAAGGGTTGAGGCTCGGCCTTTGACTCCGCTTGCCTCTACTTTTCATGTGAAGCGTACAAGTCTAGTTTAGTGGGATTTACTTCTAAAGACACGAATTCTTTTTCATCTCCCCTGTCAAAGTTAAGCTCTTGCTTCAAAAACGTGATTTACTTTTTATTTCATTGTTCTTACTTTATTCAACGCTTCTTACAATCTTGCGAGATTGAAGAACGTGTGAGTGAGGTTTCTTTTCATGTTTGAAGAACGCTTTCGCTAGTTTTGTGAAAAACTTTAGCGAGGTGCAAAACCTTGAAAGTACATCAAGGGACAGTGAACACAAGATATGCCAGATATTAACTTAAGCTAACAACAACATCCAAAAATGTTTGCCGAAAAACATATATCTGCATGAACACACCTTCTGGATCACATAATTACCGAACACATCAGTCACCAATGAAAGAGCTTGTGGCATAATTTCACAGAAGACCATGTTCTTCTCCCCTGTTGTAGCAGTCTCCAACTTCTGTTGAATGAACCTGCTTCCATACTGGTCCGCACTAATCACACAAGACTTTTGATCAACTTACAGGCTTATAGAAGTCTAGATGAAATGGAAGGAAAGAAGTATTAGCCAATAAAGTTTACCTGAACTCAACAACATGGCCTTCAATCTCCAACAACTCAAAACACTTACTTTTGTTGCTCTTAAACTCATCCAATAATGTCGAAGCAAAGCTTTCTCCCAAGTTAGAACCAGACTCGGAATGCCAAGCTCCCATTACACCAGATAAGTTCCTCATCCCTGAAGGAAAATGCATGTTCCTTTCGCCATACCTTACAGGACTACCAGGCCAAAAGGGAGAATTGTGAAGAGCTGCACCAGCCAAAGGGCTCCCAGGATATGACATATTAACGCCAAGTGCTATATTCCCATAGTAACCATTATTTAAGCCACCAGATTTTCCAAGACACGAAAGACCATACTGTGATTTTTGAGATGCAAACAGTGCCCCAAAATATGCTTTCTGAAGCTCAAGCAAATCCATGTATGAACTGCCTAGAGATTCCCTGTTAACAGTTGGGTCATTAACAGCTGATAGCTGAGCAGAAAGATACTCAGTTGATCTCAAGTACTGAAGGTACATGGGATCCACCTGAGGTATTTGCAGTGAACTACCCAAGGTCTGACCATCAAGTCTATTAATGTTCTGTAATTCAGCTGCAGCAGCCAATAGATTAGGACAAAAATTCAAGCCTCCTGCCATTGCTCGAGGATCAATTCCACAGGCACCCATTGTTACCCCAGCAGAAATATTTTCAAATAATGAAGGAAAATTACCACCCCCAAGTTGGTTTTCCAACATCGATGGTGATGAAGGGTTCATATCATAACCTCCTAAACCATATGGAGAAAACATTGAATTAGGATTATCAGCAGTTGGATATTGAGATGGTGAACTTCCTCCACTAGTGAGAGTTGGGGTAGAAGGCCCTTTCAAGTATGAAGCAGCAGATGAACATGCAGATTTACGAAACTGAACTGATTCAGACTTGTTCGCATAGGAATGCTGCTTCATAGGATTTTGATCCCTCTGCAGATGAAAGAGGTTCTGATGATTATCGATCTCATTATGATTTTGAGTATTTTGATGCTTTCGTACATCTCCCATACCATGCACTGACAGACCCATGCCAGACAATGCAGTTACCAGATCAGCATGCTCCCCCATATTAGATGGAACGTTCTCCGATGTGTTAGGGACATTTACGTTTCTTTTATCTATTGAGCTTATCCTCCCTCCTCCAGCAGAAGAAATACGAGGACTAGGAGCTCTAGCTACAAGCTGAGGGTCAGGGGTGGTACTTCGTGACAATGATGCGCCCAAAGCAGAAGCATAAGATTGACAGCCTGATGTGGTGACACTTTGGAGTGCAGATGTGCCTTGAATCTTTGCCTGAGAATGTAATGCACCCAAAGATGCCAACTCGTGATGGAGATGAGCAAATTGGGATCCAGAAGGATCGACAACATCATCGAATGCACGGCTAGGTGGACAAGATGGATGCCTCGAAGTAGATGTTGCTTGACTTCTACCATCCTATATTTCCAAAGGAGTCTTAGAACAATAAATCCACAGCCATTTAAATCAAAGTCACCAGAAAAGAAAAGAAAAGAAAAAGAACTCGCTTAGCAAGTCAAGCTGAATAGAGGAAGAATAATAATGCAACTTGCAGCACCCTGAAAACAATTATCATATGAACTAGACAAAATGCCATCTTCAGTAAAAAATTTATACACCTTTACAAATCGCTCAATATAAAGATAAGAGAATGGATTACAGATATTATTGATCAAAGAATGCAAGTCTGTCCTGGTAGCGATTACCAGTGATTCAAAGTAATTCCAGGTTTTTGAAGGTACATCAGAAAGGTTAGTAACAATGACATGAATGTGAATAACTCAACTGAGTCAGATGGAAGCCACCAAAACAAATGATAAAACAACCTTTTACAGGTGTACCATGACATTAGGCAGCCGGTGGTGAAAAAAGGTAAAAGACATTTATTGACATCGGTATGAGGAGCCATTTGTGTATTAGGAAACTGGATAGAACGACCAAAAGAGTCTGGTCTCTCTTCCAAACACGTGTCTGACACACTATTTCCAACTTGAAAAACATCTTGATGCATTAATTGTCAAACCCAAGTACATGCTGTTCCAGTTGAACAAGCTGGAGCAACCAAATAATTGTAAGGGTTTAAATTATAATGCCCACAAGGTCTACAAATTGCATAAGCAACTTTTTACCAATTTCCTCGAGATAAAAAAAAATCTACTGTATCTCACCAGCATAACTGTCCCTGAAAGAATCCAAGATGACTCAGACCACAAATGTGTGACTCCAACTTAATGAAGAACAATTATTGTAAGAAATGAGAACTGCAGAGACTCAATAACAGGAAATCTGGCAGACATAAAAAATTAAACAGTCAAACTTCAAAAGATTTCAGAACAAAACAAGCACGCACAATAGACAATTCACATATTTTTTCCAACCACAACAATTAAAGGACACGAGCTTGATCCACCGACCACCAGCTTTTGAGCTGATTTACCATATAAAAGCCAAGCGTATACGTTTTAAGTTTTAACTATGTTAAGCTACTTTTTCCTTTTTCCTTTCCTTTTTCCTTTTTTGTCCAAGGTAACCAAAAGGCACAGGTGGAAAAACTTAACACGTATCACAAAATACTAATTATCAAGCTTCGACAATCAGGAAAACGACAACCAGCAATAATGGCATCTCGTTAAAGAAGTGGCAATCGTGCAAATCACCCTAATACATGAATACAAACAGTAATGCTACAGACAAGCAATATCCAAAAATGCAGAGAGCTACAACCTTAAAGGGCTGTTTGGTTCGAACACGAGTTATGCATGGATTAATAATGTATTAGTAGGGATAAGTTATGCAGGGTTTAGTTATTAAGGGTTTAAGTATGCAGGGTTTAGTTATGCAGGGACCAATTATGCAGAGATTAGTTATGCAAGATTTAGTAACACGAGAATTAGGTATGCAGGGATTAGTTATACGAAAATTAATTATGTAGGGATTAGTAATATAAAAATGTAATGTGAGTATTAGTAATAATTTGTTTAATTTATTCTACTAAAATTGGAAGTATATTTTAAATATGTTTTTTTTTTTAAAATACAACTTTGAATAGAGGGTATTCTTGTCATTTTGTGTTTTAATCCGTGTATTACTAACCTGCATTAGTTATCCCACCTTCTACTCTGCATAAATAATACATAGATTCCCTCACAACTTACATGTATTAGTTATGCGGAAAAGGAAAACATGAACCAAATATTGTATTAGCAATACTATGTTTTATGTGGAAAAAAGAAAAACCCAACCAGACATTGTATAACTTATGCTAGATTCTATGCGGAGATTATTTTCCTCCATTTTTGTAGCCAAACAATGTACAAAGTTATGCTAGTTTTAATACATGGATGACCGACAGCCAAACGACCCCCAAGTCATAAGCATGCCAATGCAATGTCAAAGAACCAACTTTGAGATGCAAAAAGCAATATAAACAGAAAGCATTCAACAAACACTATAAACAGGAATAATGTTTCAAAATTTACTAAACAGGCACAATGAACAAGTTAACAAATATCAACAGCCATCAATTAGAAACGTGGAGCTGACAAACCAAAACCAATATAATAATATTTTATTTTCTCTTTGTACCTGAATCATCTCAGCAATGCTCTTCTGCTGGCTTCCTAATCCAAGCCCACGTAACCCAATAAGTCCATCTCCGCGCCATTCCTTCTCATCCTCCTTTCCAACATCTCCATCTTCCTGACAAAATCCCAACTGCATCGAAAAAAGTGACCTATCATCAGCTCCCTTATCACCTCGAATCAACTTCCTCTTATCTCCAATATCCCCTAATGCCACAGAACTACCATTAGCTGCAGCATTAGTACCTTGGAGACGCTGCACGAACAGCCAGTCCTCTTTGGAGTGAAGAGGCGGCGGCAGGCGAGGGTTTAGGTTGACGTTGGAGTAGTAATAGGCAATGTAGGCTGGATCAGACCTTAATTCCTCTGAAAGGCCACCAAAATCAGCAAAAGCGCTAAGCGATCCTTCAAAAGTGGGCGGAGCAGAACCGCTTCGCAACATGCTTAGCTCTCTCTCCCGATCATTAAAATCGTTGCTTCCTCCTACCATTGATATTATCTTTGAATAACTATCAGTAATCATTGCACATAAAACACAAACATTAAATTACGCCTCCCAAAACTGCGAATTTCAAACTCAAAATAAGCCCCAAAAAAAAACGATATTTCTTCTTAAATTAACTTTTAACAGTTCAAATATTTAAGCTAGTTTCGAACGACCATAGCATCAATTTAGTTGATAAAAAGGAGAAATAGTTATCATTGGGGGATGAAGTCACTGTTCTAGAGAGAGAAAGAGAAGACGGGGTTTAGAGAGAATGGAAGTTGCGCTGAACAGTGAAGTAAGGAAACGGGGAGTGTGATAAGCACGAGCGCCGTGGTGCTATGCACCGTTGGATCAACAGGTCGGCTCAGATTGAGAGATTTTATTCTTACATTACACTATGTATAGGGTTACCGGTTTAGGGTTTTATTTCAGGAATCTTAAAACTGGATTTTGGCTGAAGTTTGTATATTTCCGGTTTCCGTTTTTTCTTTTCTTTTGAGATTTTTACGGAGCTATAGTATTATATTGTCAACTTATTTATTCTTATTAAAGAGGCTTTAACTTAATTGTAATTTAATATACAATTAGTATTAGTATCCGCACAAACGTGTGGACACTAACCATTTCAAATTGTAATTTAAATTATTTGGATTATGTGTAAATAACTTTAAAATTTAAATATTTTAGATAAATATAAATAATCATTAGATATTAATAAAGAAACACTACACAAGAAAAGACTTATAACCATTTTGAAAATCTTGTAATGGATAATTCTATTTTCTTTTTCAATACCATTCTCGGCAGTGTTATTGGAACCTAAAAATAATCAGGAAGCAAAATATTAACTTATATTTATAGCAAAGCAACTAAAGTTGAGACAATATGAAAGACTCTTTAGATAAGACTTGAACTCTTATTTGGTATGTTGTTATCTTTCAAAAAATATTTTAATTTAAAATTTTAGTTTTTAAAATTTATATTTCAATAATGATTATCTTTATAATGATGTAAGTGAAGATATTATCCTTAATTCAAAATTCACTTTAATTGGCTATCTAAAAATTTAAATGATTCTGTAGCTGATAAAATTTTATTTAATTATGACTCCATTTTGAGCTTATCTATATCTTTGGCCACAAATTTTGAATTTTGAATACTTTTCATATAATGTTAAAATCACTAATTGTTATTACATAACAGTGTAGATATTGTCCTAAAATTTACCAAGTAGCTTTTTTTGGACACGTTACTTGGCTTAACCTCAATGCAAACTATTCAAATTTTGTTTAGTTTCAAATTCGAATATCATATCAGTTTGTTAGGAATAGTATTTATGTAAAGAAACACACATAATAATGTAAATTAAAAAGATAGAATTCTAGATATCCTTATCTTAATCTACGTATTTGAGTTGGAAGAAATATTTGAAATCGATAAGATCAGCTTCCAAATTTTTTATACTCAATAAAGACGAAATAAAAGAATAAATTTGTTACCATCCCTTATCCATGCCTTTTAGATTTTCCATATATTTATTCAATGTTTATTGTTTTATCTTATTTATTTATTTATTTTGCCACAAAAAATCAATTTATTTCAATTATAAAAAATGAGTTTTAATAAAAATATCTACATGAGAAATTTATTTATATTTTAATCTTTGGTTGAAATTCTTTCGTATTTTTCTTTTGGATTTATTGAATTAACCTAAATAGGTGCTTACCCAACCGCATAAAAATAAATAAATTAAATAATGTATAATTTATATGTACTTTATATATAATATTTAATCGTGTGTAGTCAATGTATCATCTATGTATATATGGTATAAAAAGTAAATAGTAAATTTGGCTGGATATTTATATAAAGTTCCCTTGAATTTCAGTTACTTAATTTTATCTGCGACATGACTTCTCTTATAGTAATTCAAAAACATCTATACTAAAATTCATAAATGTCTTATCCTTTTTTTTTAAAAATAGAACAACATTTTAAAAAATCACCCCATTTCACTGTAATATTTTTATATTTTTTGAAAACAATTTCACGCCATACCAAATATTTTTTAAAAACATAATTGTTGTTACACTTGAAAATCGATTTAGAAAACTATCAATTAGAAATCAATATCTCTCTCGTTGAAATTCGAGAAGAAACACATTTCATATAAAGTAATGATTAAAAATTAATATTCTTCTACGGAAAAAATATATTCTTTAACAATGAATATGTTTCTAATATTATTTATACTGTATCAATATGGTTATTACGACCCAAAACTCCACCAAGTCATGATGGCACCTAACTCAACCTGCTAGGTAAGCCAAACAGTATAAGTTACAACTATAATGGGAAATCATCGATTACGGTAAGTAAAATGGTAAAAGAATTCAATACAACTATCCCAAGGACTGGTAGTATAAGTCACGAGCCACTATGATTTAGATTTACAAGGTTGGTATGAAGAATAAATACAATTTTTATTTGTAGTTTACATAAACAGAAATGAAATCCTATACTACCGTGAACAAATCTGGAACGTTGGTACGTCTTCAATGCAAAGCTTCGCCTTCTATAGCTACTCAGCTCCAGAATCTGCAGGCAAGGTGCAGAAATGTAGTATGAATATAACCGACCTCATATACTCAGTAAGTATCTAGAATAACCTCAGAGAAGTAGTGACCGGGGTTTTAAGTCAAAAAGATACTCATTTTCATAACATGTGTAGCTCAATAACATGTACAATATAGAGAATGACACGACCCAAAATTTCGCGTTTAAAAACAAATTCTACTAGCTTCTATGTAATTAATAGATTATGCTATAAAATTAAAATATAATTATTTAATCCAGAGTGTGGCTTGTAGTATTTTTGAAAAATGCCAACGACTAAAATAATATTGTAGTAATTATTATTTTATTTTTAGATGATAATAAATTGATAGAAAAATTCTAATATTTGAAAAATAAGACAATTATCAGTAAATTATTTAAAAATTTAAAAAAAATGCACAAAAAATTAGTATTTAACTAATTGCCGTAAAATGATAAAAAAAATCGTATTTTGCAAAAACAAGGATAATTATCAATAAATTGCATTAAACCTTAAATTGCGCAAAAAGACTACATTTTATCATTAGCGGCTAGGAAGCCTACATAAATTAATTTTTAAATAACGAGGGCCAAAATTGAGTGTCAACAGCTATGCCTCTTTGACTGGAGACAGTGTAAGAGTCTTCGGGCAAAGAAATTGACGCCATACTTAATTTTTTCCCGACTTCTATTGTGTAAGAACATATGATATGTAGTAGGGGAATAGAGGAGATTTTGAATATTATAACCAGACTCAAGTGTTTGAATTGCCTACAAATCTCGGGTTGTACAAGAATCTGATCGTGTGTAGTTCTGGGATGCAATTGAGTGCCACTTGTGGGTTGTAGCCTTATTGAGTCAAAGACAAAGGACGCAAATGTCCGAGGACGAAAATGACTCATGTGACCTCGACAATGCTTTAATATTGCCCCAGTATCAAAATGTGGTGGCACTGGGACGTAGTTGTTGGATGTGATGGATAGATTGATGGACTTTGATGTGGGTACCGCCAAACTCTTGCCGAGTTTTCTACATATTTCGAATATAACGAGAATCAGGCCGAATGTAGTTCGATAAATTGGTTGATAACATAATAGAGCAGGATTAGAATGGATTTAATTTTTGATTTTTAAAATTGCCCAAACATCAAGCTCTAATGACACTGGAGTTTTTATTTTAATGCAAGGGACACAGATTACCTATATACCCCATGACAAATGGGATATAAATTGCATGATACTTGGGAGCATACCGTCGGCTTCTATTGAGGAGTTTGACGTTCGCTCTCAAAATCTATCAAGTTTGCTACTAGAAGATAATTCCATGTTATGCCACGTTTTTTCTATTGATAGAGTTGGCATGGTGTAGATTATTCTTCCGCTTGTTTTGAGAGAGATGGATTGTAATGGGTTGAATGATGCATGTGTATTTGATGCAAGGATGATGTGATCCATTGAATGAAATGGGGTCCCAGGTTGGTGTGCCAAGACCCTGGTGCGAACTCTAATTTGAAAGAAATCCGGGTTGGATACCGATCCAATTTTGTTGTAGCACTCTAATTTAAAAGAAATCCGGTTATGTGCTGGTACGAAGTGATCGGAGCATTTGATTTGAAATAAATCCAGGTTGGGTACCGGTCCGAAGTGATCCGAGCATTTGATTTGAAGGTTAGACAGGTTGTGTACCATTCCAAAATGATTGGAGCATTTGAGGGTTAGACGTTTTGTATACTGTTCCGAAATGATTGGAGCTATAAAATTTAAAATACCCGCAATAGAAGGTGGGTGCTTGTAAAATTTAAAATACCCATATAAGAAGGTGGATACCTATAAAATTTGAATTACCCGTATTAGAAGGCGGGGGCCTGTAAAACTTAACTTTAAAATACCTGCATTATAAGGTGGGCGCCTATAAAATTTAACTTTGAGCTGCCCAAATTAGAAGGTGTGCGCCTGTAAAATTTAACTTTGAAATGCACGCATTAGAAGGTGGACGCCTGTAGATTTGACTTTGGAATGCCCGCATTAAAAGGTGGGTGCCTGTAAAATTTGACTTTGAAATTCCCGCGTTAGAAGGTTAGTGCCTGTAAAAGCAAGGAGTTATCTTTCCTACACAAGAAAATTGATGAAAATGGGACCTACTTGACTCTTTTTTATTATTTTCTGCATTTTTTGTTGTCTTTGTGATTTTTGTAAAGAATGTTAAAAAAAATTAAGAGTAAAGAAAGACTATAATTTATTGATCAATTATTTCTTGACTTCAGTTGGTACCAACAATTAGTATTGTGCATAAGAACTTCCATCATATACTGTCCGATAAACCGAGATTGGTTTGTGGGTAATTTTATAGCTTCGAGTGATACCTCATGTATACCTAAGTATCGAAAAGGTTTGTTCATCTTGCTTCAATCAATGGTTTTGACTTTTGCATATCCTCATGTTTCAAGTACCCTCACCAAAAAAAAGGTTCTAATTTGCACACATTTGAAATATTTATATTGTAGGATATTTTGGGAAGCACATTCACACTCAGAAAGATGTTCAATGCACGTGATTGAGATACCATATGCTTGGCCTTCATGTAAGCATCCACTAATATGAGAACACTTGAAATAGGATAATGTAAGGTTTGTTATCGACTTGTAATGTAGGCTTGGGGATGGGTAGGATATTCATTTGGGAGGAAAGTGATGAATCCCTCCTTGAGCACTGCATTGTGTTTGCGTTTGTTTAAACCATGCTTCGGCGCTTGATCTTGTTTGCCTCGATGTCCTTTTCTTTGCTTTTGTTTTGACTTACTTTTGAACTTATCTTATTGTCAGAGGTTCTTCTTCCTTTTTGAGGTTTCTCCGACTTTGTAGGAGTTTTTCCTTCTTTTGTTGGAGTTCCTTGTCTTTGAATTTGTGGAGTTTTCTCCCTTCTAAATGGTTTACTATTGCGCTCCGTCCACCTATTGGTCTGAAAATACATTTAATATTATCTTATGGTCTGAAATTACCCCTGTGACTAACATAATCATTTGTGGTCTCATCTTTTAATGTAGTGTCACAATGTGATTGGGACACATGGCAATCTGGTCCATATCAATTATAACCCGCCCCAAATATCGATCCGCCCTATTTTTTCGGACGAACCCATAGTAAACATACTATATTTCTACCTATCAATTTCTTTTACCCCTATTTAATTTTATTTTCTCCTCTCCGTCAAATTAGGGCTCTCAGTAATGGCGCTTTACGGTTTAATTAGGCTTGCTATCTGCTTCGATTTGGTGGACAAAAACTGAAGAATCTTTCATTTCTAGCTTTACTGACCGAAGAATCACTGATAAAAGTAAGTATTTACTACTTTGGGTAAACTTTTAGGGTTTGGAAATCGGTAAATATTGTCTCTTTTTTTGTGTTTAATATATCATATAATATTATTATTTGCTCCTTTATGCATTTGTTTTTAATTTTTTTTTGGGTGGGCCCATTCGTCTTTGTCCGACATGAAAAAGTTCTATTTTTATATGTGTTGTTGGGTGGGTAATAGTCAAAATAACTGTGGTCCTTTATTTTGTTTATTGCTTTATATCTTTTAGACTTTATGCCTAACTGATGTGGTCCCTTTTTTGTATTTTATTTTTGTTCTTGCATGTGGATATGTCAGAAGAATAGTTGATAAAGTAGATTTGTGTTTTAATCATGGTGATGATTGGGAATTGAAACTTAATTTATCTTATTGTAAAAAAGATGTGCCTATTGAGAGAGTATGAAGCAGATCATTAGTCCAACATTGATTAGTGTAAATAATACACTGATGTACTAGAGCATGTTAAGGTACATCAACTGATTTTTATTGCTCCATGTGGTAGATGTTATTTGTTTAATAGAGATAAAGGAATTAGGAAGCTCCAGTCCCTCATTAATGAAACTTTAGGGTTATTAATTTATTTGTTATTGACCTCATTGATGATTCTATGGTTATTTCTACTATAACTCAACGTACTGATACCAATAATGAAAATATAACTGCTAGGACTGATTGTGATAGTGAGGAAGAGGGTATAAATAATGAACTTGTGCAAAATGATTATGATAGTGATGTTGTGTTGGGGGCATTTGAGTAGCAAAGGAAACTTGAGGTAACAAATAACCTTGATAGGTACAAAATCTTGATAAAGGGTATGACATTTAAGAATCTTGCTGAAGCAAAAGAGGTTACTCGTTTTTATTCTGTTGCAAATAAGATGGCTTAGAGGTAGTTAAGAGTGATAAGAAAAGATTTAGATTTAAGTGTGTTGTTGGTTGTTCCTTTAGATGTCTTATTTATAAGGATGAAAATAACCAAGGAGCCAAGATAAAGACTTTACATGTTGAACATGAATGTGGGGAAGCATTTGAGAATATAGGAACTACTCTTGCTACCTTAGCTCATTATTTTAAGAGAAATGTTTAAAATATTCCCAAGTACAAGGTGAAAGAAATGAAAGGTGGCCTGGAGGAGAGATTTAAGCTAAATATGAGTTAGTCAAAGTTAAAAAGAGTGAAAAAGATAGTGTTAGAGAAACTAGAAGGTAGCTACTTAGATGAGTACAACAAGTTGGAGGCATATGCCCAATAATTGAGGGACAGTATTCCTGGTTCGGATGTGGTTATCTAGATATCCAAGGATGCTTTGGAACGAGATTCTTGAGGATGTATGTGTACTTTCAGGCCCTCAAGAATGGCTTCAAAGCAAGTTTGAGACTTTTTATAGGACTTTTTATAGCACTTGATGGTACCTTTTTAAAAGAAAAATGTCAAGGCATGTTGTTGGTGGATATGACTCAAGATTCTGCTAAAAACTTTTATCCATTAGCTTGGGCTGTTGTAGATAAGGAGAATAGTAGAACTTTGCACTGGTTTATGGAGAACTTGAAGAGTTCTTTAGACTTAAAAGAAGGTGAGGGAGTAACCTTCATGTCAGATATGCAGAAAGTATTTTAATTATTATTTTTTTCACTTGGTTTTTTCCTTACAGTAGCAACTACATTAATCTAAAATTATTTGACATACAGGTTCTCTGGGATGCTATTAGGAAAGTATGTCTAGAAGCCTATTATAGATATTATGTGAGGCACATTGAAGTAAATTGGTGTAAAAGCTAGCATACTGATGAGATGAAAAACTACTTTGGTGGTTTGCCTGGAGCACATATGAAGAAGAATTTAAGGATATGTTAAGGCAGCTAGGTGAAGTATCTGAGGATCGTGTGAAAGACTTGCTGAAGTATCCATCCACTAGCTGTTGTAGAGCATATTTAAACACCCAATGCAAGAACCCAATGATGGACAATAAGTTCACAGAGTCATTCAACACATGAATTCTAAGCCAGACACCAGCCCATTGTGAAGATGCTTGAGACTATCAGAGTGAAGGTGAAGTTAATTGTCTTTAGACTGTTTTATAATACCGTTTCAATAGACTTTATTTTATAAAAAAAAAATATGTTTTTAATGTGACTATTTGTTATCTAAAGGTAATGACTTTGTTAAAGAACTATGGAAATGAAGTGAGTAGCTGAAAAGATGACTGCATTCGATATGCAATGGAGTTGTATAATGATTACAGAGAGATGACACAAGATTGTGCCTCATACTTCAATGGAGAGAGGGTTAATAATTAACACAAGGTTCATACAGACACTATTATTCTTGAGCAGCAGAAGCGCACATATAGGATATGGGACTTGTTTGGCATCCCATGTCTTCATGCTATTAGAGCCTTCAATTACAAGAAGCTTGATCCAAAGACTGGGATTAATTGGTGGTATTCAAAAAAAGGCATTCCAGTTGGTGTATCAACATAAGCTCCAACCTGTTAGAGGTGAGTGTCACGACCCAAATTCCACCATAGGAAGCGTGATGGTACCTCGTCTCTAAAACTAGGTAAGTCGATTACTTATAAATTTTTAAATCATTAAAGACATGATAAAAAGAAACATAGTTAATATAAATGCGTAAATAAAGGTAATACAAGCCAACACGATGATAATCATAACATATTCCTAGAACTAGGTAGTACAAAGTTATGAACTTTATATGAATACATAGAAATATCTCAAAAATACAACACTGTTTGAACTACATAAACAGTTGAAAAGAAACATATAGAGTGACTCCGAGGCCTGCAGTGGGAATATGCAGGGATACCTTAAAGTCTTCGATGTGCAAATTGCTTCACTGATGATCAACCCAATCTAAAGTACCTAGATCTGCACAAAAATATGCATAAACGTAGTATGAGTACACCACAATCAGTACCCAATAAGTATCAAGACTAACCTCAGTGGAGTTGACGAGGTTCACACTCACTAGACAATGACTTATGCAGAATATCGATGTAAAACTAACAAAGATAAACATGACAAATTAATTAGCAACAAAGAATATGGCATGTGATAACACAACAAATTTAACTAACAACTCCTAAAAACACAAAGTGAAATAATTTAAGGAAACAATGATATGTTCAAATCATCAACCTGTTCCAACACATAAACAATAACAAGAATCACCCCCGATATATCTCATAACAATCCCTGACACAAGCCACCCTTAGGTCGTGCATGCACATAATGAATGGAATGTAACCCTTATGTCACCGCATGCACATAAATAGCCACCCTTATCTCGCCGCATGCACATTAACAAAGGAATGCCTCTCTTATACGGCCGCATGCGCATCTTATTTGTCACATCCCAACCTTGGGAGGTGCAACCGAAGGCCCGCACAAATCGATGCCATACTTAGACCTTATAATATAGAATCTGGGCCAATAAGGCCTCCGAGTAAACACTCAAATGGTCATATTTGATTGTGAGAGAAACATTAATATTCTGTTCATATTCCCAACTGTTGCCAACAAGGTCAAAACCATCTTTTACATACACCCAAACACTAGTCTGCAAGCCTCTAAGAATGCCAAAATAATACATGACTTGGTTGGTACAGGGCCCCACCATACCCAAAGTGACTAGAACATATACTTCAGTACTTATCGACTTCTAAACAGCTACTCCAGAGAAGTGGAGTGCAACAATCAGCTTCTGAAACGAGCACCCTACTGGGGAGGGACATCATCGGGTCTATCTGTACTTGTAGACATTAGCACGACACCCAAAAGGAAAGGGCGTCAGTACAAAAAATGTACCGAGTATGCAAGAATGATAAGATACACAAATCAGAGACATAACATAAGAGGTGTGAGTACATAATCTCAACCTGAATACCGAAGGCAGGCCACTAGGGGCGTATACTATGGTAACCATGAATCATGAATGCATGCAAGTTTTGTAAAAGTAGGGCCACTCATTGGGGCTATGCATTATGTATATGATATAGTATTATTCAGTCGCTCTTTCGAGCACATCTTTTCGTGTTATATTATATCATACCCAGCCTCGAAGAGGTTTCGATCGTACCCAGCCTTAGAAAATATCGGCTATACCCGGTCTCAACAGAACTCGGCGTACCCGATCTCAAAAGGACTCGGTCGTACCCGGCCACACAAGGGCTCGGTAATAGCTCATATTTCATCACTCCATACTCGGCCTCGTAGAAGACTCGATCATACCTGGCCTTAAGAGTTCTCGTCTGTACCCGACCTCAACTAGTCTCGACGTAGTCGATCTCGAGAGGACTCGGTAGCCTCACATCATACTTCATATTTCATCATACCCAACTGATCAGTGGTTGCACAATAGGTGCCATATCTGGCTGTCTATACCGCAGCTCGGTAAGTAAAAAAAAAATAGTAATAAAAAAATGCCTATATGATGCATCTCTACGATATCGAAAATAATACCTGTGATGACATCATCCGATGTAATTGCCTCAGTCCGACCGGGAAAAGCATAACAACATGTGTGGCCTCCCCCTTTAGTACGACCTCTATATGCCTGTCCTCCATATGTAACTGGCTATGCAACTGGAGCAGAACCCATAGCCTGAATACCATGTAGAGATCTACCCCTCTGAAGCCTGGGACAATCTCTTACCATATTCCTAGTATCACGACACTCAAAACAACCTCTCTACCGGCGCGTCTGCTGGTATTGAGCCTGATCCGGACTACTAAAATAATTGCTGTAGGAACCCCGTGCAGGAGGGGCAATAGAAGATGACTGTCCAAAATGAGTACTTTGAGGTCCCTGACTACTTAGAGCACTTCGAGTAACCTGAAGTGTAGACTGAACTGGTTGACTGACAAAACCTCTACCATGAAGAGCTATAGCTGAAGAATGAGAACCGCTAAATCCACCAAAACCTCGAGGCCTCTTGGACTCCCTATCCTGCCTCTCCTGACCACGAATACGCTAAAAACTCCTAGCAGTATCCACAACCTGATGAAATGGAGTATCAGTCTCCAACTCTTATTCCATCCCAAAACTGAGACCATAACCGAGTCCCTCCTGGAGCAACTGCTCGAAATCTGTGCGCAACATATCCTGAGGGTCATTGGAATGAACTCCTTAAAAAATAGATCAGTGAACTGAGCCTAAGTAAGTGGCGCTGCATCAACTGGACTACTCTCCTCATAAGCCTGCTACCATCTATATGCTGGCCCCGTCAGCTAGACTATTGTAAGATCGACGCCGCTCACCTCCACTATGCCTATAGTACACAAAATATGGTGACACCAGTCTAGAAAATCCTGTGCATCCTCACAAACAGCGCCGCTGAAAGTAGGAGGAAAATACTTCTTAAACCTCTCTAAACTCTTCTGCTCCTCCTCTGACGCCATTGGCCTCACCTCAAGCTGAACCGCAATCACGAGCCGCACCGACATAACTCCCGGAGCCTGATCAACACGAGCATGCTGCTCAAGAGTACGGACAATGAGAGTTTGAGCTCCTCCCCCAGCCTGAGAAGTAGCTGGTGCAACCGGAATCAATCCCACCTGAACCAAAGTACCAAACATGCTTAGAAAATGCGCTAAAGTCTCCTGAAGCCTAGGGGTAGCAACAGGAGCCTCAGGTGCCTGCTCCACATTCGGAGCTACTGGTGGCTCCTAAGTCGCGGCTCTAGCACGACCCCTCGCTACAACACGTGCTCCGCCTCTTCCCCGACCTCTAGAAACACGGGCCATTGGGGTTGCATCATCAGTATCTGAAGCTCGTATCCTCACCATGTGTGAGAGAATAGAAAAACAAAGGCTTAAATTCCAAAATCAATAAATCCGCACGATGTAAGGACCCATAAAAAGTTTAACCAAAAACTCGGGGTTTCGTGGTGCCAAGGTAGATTCCTACGTTATTATAGTAGAAATTCTTCGCGGCGAGCTTGCTCGCCGCGATTCGAACTTTTTGGATTGAACAGTACCCTACAGACTGAGAGGAAAATATTTCGCAGAAGAACGTATTTCTGCGGCCCATTATGCGGCCGCATAATCACTCTGCGGATCGCATAATGGCCGTAGAGTGAAGCAGTACGTTGGCCAGTTTGAGGTCAGCTTTGCGGTCGATTATGCGACCGCATAACCACTATGCGGACCGCATATCGATCGCATAATCCCTCTTGGGTTTTTGTGGAGGGAGTTTTGCGGTGCATTATGCAACCGCAGAATGAGTATGCGGACCGCATATCGATCGCATAATCCCTCTTGGGTTTTTGTGGAGGGAGTTTTGCGGTGCATTATGCAACCGCAGAATGAGTATGCGGACCGCATATCGATCGCATAATCCCTCTTGGGTTTTTGTGGAGGGAGTTTTGCGGTGCATTATGCAACCGCAGAATGAGTATGCGGACCGCATATCGATCGCATAATCCCTCTTGGGTTTTTGTGGAGGGAGTTTTGCGGTGCATTATGCAACCGCAGAATGAGTATGCGGACCGCATATCGATCGCATAATCCCTCTTGGGTTTTTGTGGAGGGAGTTTTGCGGTGCATTATGCAACCGCAGAATGAGTATGCGGACCGCATATCGATCGCATAATCCCTCTTGGGTTTTTGTGGAGGGAGTTTTGCGGTGCATTATGCAACCGCAGAATGAGTATGCGGACCGCATATCGATCGCATAATCCCTCTTGGGTTTTTGTGGAGGGAGTTTTGCGGTGCATTATGCAACCGCAGAATGAGTATGCGGACCGCATATCGATCGCATAATCCCTCTTGGGTTTTTGTGGAGGGAGTTTTGCGGTGCATTATGCAACCGCAGAATGAGTATGCGGACCGCATACCGGTCGCATACCTGAGCCGTAAGTTCATTCCCCTGAGGGCCATTTCTGCAGTCATTTTGCGGATCGCATAACCGTTATGCGGTCGCATATGCGACCGCAGACTTGTGTTGGGGCACCCATTTTCTTAATTTAAAACCTGACCCCCATTCCGTTAAAACATACCCTTTAGTCTATTTTGAGCTCATTTTCTGATACTATAGAGTGAGAGAGGGAGCCTTAGAGTGAGAAAGTAATCCTCATCAATTATTCTTCAATTCGTGCTTGAAACTTTGAAGATTATCAAGGAAAGCAATCTAGGCCTCCATCCTAGAGGTAAGAATCTATACCCTTGCCCTAAATGTTTGAAACTTATACTGAAAATGAGTAATTAATAAGATGGTCCATGGGTATGAAGGTTGTTTATCTTGCATGCATGTGTGGTAAAAAGAGTGTGGAAAAGGGAACTAGAACCATGAATGTTTTCCTAATTTTGGGTTCAATTTGTATATTGTTAAAATAGATTGAGGTTGCTAAGGTTTTCGGATAATTGTATAGTCTAAAGAAGTGCAATTGAGGTATGTATGTCTAACTCTCTTCTTCCTAGAATCGAATTCCTGGTGTCCG
>AWOL01S0100996.1:38530-51627 GCA_000715115.1 Nicotiana otophora
CAGGGGTCATGTACTCCTTCTTTTGTATAAGTTTTCATATTTTGAGGTATAGCTGGGGCCTTATTGCCGGCATTGTCATGTTGCTCTTTTGTACCCTTAGAGGCTCCGTAGACGTTTATGTGGGTCATGTATGTATGTTGGGGTGGTCGTTGGACCGAATTATATTTTGGAAATTTAACTATGGCATAATGCATAAAATGAAAAAAATGAACTAGCAACGTTTATACACTTATATAACTGATCTCTCCCCTGTTTTACAAATGGTGATGCATTCCCTTTTTGGATCATGAATGAGTCGGGTAGAAAAGGTTTACTAGGCTTGCTCGACCGGGTTCACTCGGTTGAGTGCCGGTCGCGTTCCCCGAGGTTGGGGCGTGACACACGATAAGGAATGAATAAAGTGAAATTTTCCTAAGAGTTCCATAGCCTCTCAAAGATAAGTATAGACGTCTCCGTACTGATCCGCAAGACTCTACTGAACTTGCTCGTAACTCGTAGAACCTATGAACCTAGAGCACTGATACCAACTTGTCATGAGCCATATCCCACCATAGGAGTCGTGATAGCATCTAGTCTCTAAAACTAGGTAAGTCGATTACTTATAAATTTTTAAATCATTAAAGACATGATGAAAAGAAGCAGAGTTTAACGTAAATGCATAAATAAAGGTGATACAAGCCAACACGGCAATAATCACAACATATTCCCGGAACTAGGTAGTATAGAATCACAAATTCTAACTGAATACATAGAAATTTCTCAAAAATACAACATTGTTTGAACTACATAAACAATAGAAAGGAAACATAGAGCATGACTCCGAGGCCTGTGGTCGGAACATGCAGGGATACCTTGAAGTCTCCGATGTGCAGATTGTCTCACTAACGATCAACCCGATCCGAAGTACCTAGATCTGCACAAAAATATGCAAAAAATTGTATGAGTACACCACAATTGGTACCTTGTAAGTATCAAGACTAACCTTAGTGGAGTAGTGATGAGGTTTAAGTCAAGACACTCACTAGACAATGACCTGTATAGAATATCGATATTAAAATATCAGAGGGAAACATGACAAATTAAATAGAAACAAAGAATAGGGCAGGTGATAACACAATAATTTAACCAACTCCTCGTAAAAACACACAAAGTGAAATCATTTAAGGAAAACAATAATATAATAATATGTTCAAATCATCAACCAATTCCAACACATAAATAATAATTGGAATCACCCCTGATATATCTCATAACAATCACCGACAAGCCACCCTTATATCGCCGCATTCACATAATTAATGGAATGTCATCCTTATGTCACCGTATGCACTTAAATAGCCGCCCTTATCTCGTCGCATGCACATTAACGATGGAATGCCACTCTTATGCTACCGCATGAGCATCTCATTCACAACACAATAATCAACCCGAACAACACGTTCCCAAGTGCCACCAACATAGATAAAACCACAATACCAAAGTCATAACAAGATATAGCCCACGACTCAACAACAATATGTACAAAGTCATAACAATAATCTAAGGGTACGAGTAGTGAATAACAATAAAACATGTTTCATGTAACAACCAACCCCAATTAAAGGCATATTAATAGCCTAAGGTCTAATCCGGTCAATTACCATACATACAACCATGTACACACTCGTCCCCTTATGTACACGTGGTTTCTCCTAACACAAATAATGCGAATTAGACCAAATCCTAAGGGATAATTCCCTCACACAAAGTTAGGCAAGATAGTTACCTCAAACAAGCTAAGTCAATACTTTACGAAGCCCTTTCCACGTGAATCACCCTCCGGACGGCTCAAATGTAGCCAAAACAACTTGATAATAGCAATAAAAGCCATAGAAATAAGCCTAAATGATAAATCTATGATCTTGGTTCAATTATGCAAAGTCAACCCTGGGCCTGCATCTCGGAACCCGACAAAAGTCACAAATTTCAGACATCCATTCAAATACGAGTCCAAATATATGTGTTTCATCCAATTCTGACCTCAATCGACCCTCAAATCATCAATTTATACTTTATAAAAGTTTTTACTAGAATCCCCAATTTCTTTAATTCAGTTCATCAATCAATCGCTAAATTCAATGTTGGAATCATGAAATATAAACAAATCCGAGTAAAAAATACTTACCCCAATCCAAATTGTGCAAATCCCCTCCAAAACTTCCCAAATCTTTGCTCTCTAACTCAAAGTGTGATAAAATAACCAAAACTCTCGAAATAGAGTACTTAAGTGGTCTGCCTAAGTGTATACATAGCGATTGTGGAACTACCATCGCGACAGCGAAGACCAAACTCACCCAACCGCTGAACCTTCTTCGCGAACGCGACAACCAAGTCGCGAACGAGATGCCCAACTAAATAGTGCCTACGCGAACATGATGCTTCCCTCGCGAACGCGGGGGCCAAAGACCTGATGCCCTCTTCTAGCTTTCCCTTCTAAAGCGGCATCCAACTGGCAATCGCGAAGGCCACAACCTCCCAAAGCTTCCCGAACGTGGTCTCCCCTTCAAAAAATGCGAAGAACAAAATGCGCCTGCCACCAAATACTCTCAGCGAACGTGACCCACCTACCGCGATCACGATGAACAAAACTAGACACCGACGTCAGTAGTCAAACACAAGAGAAAATGATCCGAAACCCATCCGAAACACACTTGAGGCCCCCAAGACCCTGCCCAATCACTTCAACCAATCCCAAAAATTAACACAGACTTACTCGAGTCCTCAAATCACACCAAACAACATCAAAACTATGAATCACACCTCAATTCAAGTCTAATGAAGAAATGCACTCTCGACTTCCAAAACGCATGACGAACCATATGATATCAACTCGGAATGACTTCAAATTTGGCATGAAAGTCCCAAATGACACAACGGGCCTACACCAACTCCCGGAACCACAATCCAAACCCGATATCAACAAAGTCAACTCTCAGTCAAACCTATCAACGAACCTTCAACTTCCCAACTTTCGTGAATTCAAGTCAAAACAACCTAGGAACCTCAAAATCTAAATCCGGACATAACCATAAGTCCAAAATCACCATCAAAATCTATTAGAACCATCAAAATATCATTCCGGAGTCATCTACACAAAAGTCAAACTCCATTCGACTCTTACAACTTAAGCCTCAAACCAAGGGACTAAGTGTTCCAAATCAATCCAAAACTCTCTCGAAACCAAAACAACCACCCCGACAAGTCTCATAATCAGAAAACACATATATAAAGCATCAAATGGGGGAAGGATGGCTAAATTACTCAAAACGATCGGTTGGGTCATTATATTCTCCTATTCTTGAACAAATATTTGTCCTTGAATGAGTATAGAGAATACCTAAAGTGCCAAAAGGTGAGGGTATCGGCTCCGCATATCATGATCGGTCTCTCAAGTCGCCTCATCGACTAGTTAACCTCTCCACTGAACCTTCACTGATGCAATGTTCTTCGACCTCAACTTCCGGACCTGCCTGTCCAAAATAGCCATCGGCTCCTCAACATAGGTCAAATCCTTATACGATTGCACTGAGCTGGAATCTAACACATGTGACAGATCACCATGATACTTCTGGAGCATGGAAACATGGAACATTAGGTGAACTCCCGATAACCTGGGCGGAAAGCAAGTCTGTAGGCCACCTCACCCACTCTCTCAAGAATTTCGAAAGGACCAATATACCGAGGGCTAAACTTGTATTTCTTCCCGAACCTCATCACACCCTTCATGGGTGAAACTATGAGTAGGACCCTCTCACCCACCATAAATTCCACATCATGAGCCCTCCTATCATCATAACTCTTCTGCGTGGACTGCTGCACAGAGTCTATCCTGAATCAACTTCACCTTCTCCAATGCACCACAGACCAAATCAGTGCCCAATAACCTAGCCTCCCCAAGCTCAAACCAACCAACCGGAGAACGACATCACCTACCATATAAGGCCTCGTACGGATCCATATGGATGCTTGATTGATAGATGTTATTATAGGCGAGCTCTGATAGCGGTAGAAACTGATCCCATGAGCCCCCAAAATCAATAACACATGCACGTAACATGTCCTCCATGATCTGAATAGTGCGCTCGGACTGCCCATCCGTTTGTGGATGAAATGTCGTACTTAGCTCGACCTGTGTGCCTAACTCATGTTGCACGACTCTCCAAAAATGCGATGTGAACTGTGTACCTCAATATGAGATAACAGACACTAGCACACCATGAAGGCGAACAATCTCACAAAGATAAATCTGAGCCAGCTGCTCTGAAGAGTAGGTAGTCATGATTGGAATGAAGTATGCACACTTGGTCAGTTTGTCCACAATGACCCATACTACATCAAATCTCCTCAAGGTCCATGGAAGCCCAACTACAATATCCATAGTGATACTCTCCCACTTTCACTCCGGAATATCAAGCCTCTAAAGCAAACTACCCGGTCTTTGATGCTCGTACTTAACCAGCTGACAATTCAGACACCGAGCCATATTCTCCACAATATGTTTCTTCATTATTCTCTACTAGTAGTGCTGCTTCAAATCATGGTACATCTTCGCAGTGCTCGGATGAATGGAATACTGCGAACTATGGGCCTCATCAAGAATCAACTCCTGCAACCCATCCACATTAGGCACACAAATTTGTCCCTGAAGTCTCAACACCCTATCATCACCAATAGTCACCTCCTTCGCATCACCGTGCTACACTGTGTCCTTAAGGACAAGTAAGTGGGGATCATCATACTGACGCTTCTTATGCGCTCAAACAAAGAAGACCGTGAAACCTTGCAAGCAAGAACCCGATTAAGATTCAAAACTGTCACGCCCCGAACCCGGGGAGCGCGACCGGCGCTAAACCGAATAAACCCGGTCAAGCAAGTCTGTTAGATACTTTCTATCCAAACTCACTTATGAATAAAGAGAATACATATTTTCATTAATTAGACAGTAAGGAGATCATGTATACAATACCAATTCATTACAATTAGTTACTTCATTTTAAAGTCTCAAATTACACACATTTTCATGATCTGAAGTGGAACAAGTAATTCAAGCACAACATAACTTGTGTTACTTCCCCAGTACTAATATACAACCCACACTATGTCTACGGAGCCTCTAATAGATACAAAAGAGTACTATGATAGTGCCGGTAACAAGGCCCCGACTATACCTCAAACACAATATACAAGGAACAAAAGATACATGACCCCGAAATGAAGTGGGACTTACCAAATCAGCTGGGAAGAGGGTGTACCGCTATCATTGATCAATGTCTCATGCTGTGAAACTACCTGCATCCATTGAAGATGCAGCACCCCCGACAAAAGGGGCATTAGTACATATGGAATAGTACTAGTATGAATGACAAAACACCCTCTCAATAGAACGATTAATAATACAAGCAAGAACAATTATAATATCAGTGGAAGCCTCAAACAACATCAAACCTCAAGTTAGGACCAAGATAGTGTTGAAATAAATTTCCATATCTTAAGTTGGGAGTTCTTTGGTACCAATATGCCACCGTTCACAATACAATCGTACTTTTAGCACGGAGTCCGATCACAACCCGATCGGCTAGACTATCTCATTCGAGACATCAACTACAATCACAATTTCAATTACAATTTCTAGCACAATCACCACCATGTGTGCGGTATGGCATCCGATCACGACCTGATCGACTAGGCCGTCTCACCACAATGATGTGTGGATCGACATCATCTTTGTTTTACCAATCATTTCGTTTCATACTTCTTTCACATCTTTTCATTTCGTCGGCACTAGTGGCCATAACTCTAAAATCATTCTTGGCACGTTGGCCGTATTTAGTATTTCATGCTCACCTTTTTCACTTTCAAACATAATCATCAACATCAACAAAAAGGCATTTGAAATGAAAGTTTTTAGTACACATGTGAACAATTAAGAGTCTTAGGCACATAGAGATTTTTCACAAAATTTGGCATAATAGTCTTCGTTTGAACTTGACTTGAAATCGAAACATTATTAATAGACAGTCCATATTTTGAACACATTCTCAAATGATAACATAACATGATAAAAGCATTTGGGCTACATAATGAACATATATCTTTCATCACAAGCTTATTCGGAATAGCCAATTTTATAATGAACAACTCGGGACTTACATAAATTACATGAATACCGTGGGATTCAATTCTAAGAGAGGAATTTAGCCAACATACCTTGCTTGAGCTTCCCTTAGATTACCACAACGTCCCAACACTTCTAGCAATTCCAATCAACTAGAGATATAATAAAATTGAACAATAATTAGGGAGAGATTCATGGTTTCAGCTCATTTGAGCATTTTATCAAACACTAGATGTGCAAATTGGTTACAAGTTTCTTCCACAAGATTCCTTTCACTTCACAACCNATACCAATTCATTACAATTAGTTACTTCATTTTAAAGTCTCAAATTACACACATTTTCATGATCTGAAGTGGAACAAGTAATTCAAGCACAACATAACTTGTGTTACTTCCCCAGTACTAATATACAACCCACACTATGTCTACGGAGCCTCTAATAGATACAAAAGAGTACTATGATAGTGCCGGTAACAAGGCCCCGACTATACCTCAAACACAATATACAAGGAACAAAAGATACATGACCCCGAAATGAAGTGGGACTTACCAAATCAGCTGGGAAGAGGGTGTACCGCTATCATTGATCAATGTCTCATGCTGTGAAACTACCTGCATCCATTGAAGATGCAGCACCCCCGACAAAAGGGGCATTAGTACATATGGAATAGTACTAGTATGAATGACAAAACACCCTCTCAATAGAACGATTAATAATACAAGCAAGAACAATTATAATATCAGTGGAAGCCTCAAACAACATCAAACCTCAAGTTAGGACCAAGATAGTGTTGAAATAAATTTCCATATCTTAAGTTGGGAGTTCTTTGGTACCAATATGCCACCGTTCACAATACAATCGTACTTTTAGCACGGAGTCCGATCACAACCCGATCGGCTAGACTATCTCATTCGAGACATCAACTACAATCACAATTTCAATTACAATTTCTAGCACAATCACCACCATGTGTGCGGTATGGCATCCGATCACGACCTGATCGACTAGGCCGTCTCACCACAATGATGTGTGGATCGACATCATCTTTGTTTTACCAATCATTTCGTTTCATACTTCTTTCACATCTTTTCATTTCGTCGGCACTAGTGGCCATAACTCTAAAATCATTCTTGGCACGTTGGCCGTATTTAGTATTTCATGCTCACCTTTTTCACTTTCAAACATAATCATCAACATCAACAAAAAGGCATTTGAAATGAAAGTTTTTAGTACACATGTGAACAATTAAGAGTCTTAGGCACATAGAGATTTTTCACAAAATTTGGCATAATAGTCTTCGTTTGAACTTGACTTGAAATCGAAACATTATTAATAGACAGTCCATATTTTGAACACATTCTCAAATGATAACATAACATGATAAAAGCATTTGGGCTACATAATGAACATATATCTTTCATCACAAGCTTATTCGGAATAGCCAATTTTATAATGAACAACTCGGGACTTACATAAATTACATGAATACCGTGGGATTCAATTCTAAGAGAGGAATTTAGCCAACATACCTTGCTTGAGCTTCCCTTAGATTACCACAACGTCCCAACACTTCTAGCAATTCCAATCAACTAGAGATATAATAAAATTGAACAATAATTAGGGAGAGATTCATGGTTTCAGCTCATTTGAGCATTTTATCAAACACTAGATGTGCAAATTGGTTACAAGTTTCTTCCACAAGATTCCTTTCACTTCACAACCCAATCTTTACCCATTTGGGCTCAACAATCTTCCCACAAACCTTATTGGTACATGCATGTATACATAATACTCTCACACCTAAGAATCATACTCCCAATCACCCATCTCTTACCCCAAACTCGAAATTGAAGACTAGAGTTAGAACCTTACCTCTTGAGTGAAGTTCTTGTGAGATTTCCTTGTTGGATTTCAAAGCTTGGACAAGATCTTGATGAACAAAGCAGTTGAGATTCTTCCTCTCTCTAGAAAACTCTCACTTCTCTCTAAAAATATCATATTTTTGCCTTCAAAACGAGCCCCAAAGGCTATTTATCAAAATGGGGCCGGGTTATAAGAATCAGAAAATAGACCCTCCGATTCCAAGTCTGCGATCGCAGAGTGGACCGTAGAGTTAATGTGCGGCCCGCAAAATAGAACACAGAATTGATCTCTAAAAATTGGGTTATTTCGGGTTGGGTCTGCGGCCCGCGAACCTGTTCTGCGGTCGCATAATGCACCACAAAACTTCCCTCCAGAAATTTCCATGATTATTTTGCGATGTATTGTGCGGTCCGCGAAACGATTATGCGGCCGCATAATAGACCGCATAAAGGTCCTAAAATTAACTCAAGTTTCTGCTTCACTCTACGACACTTATGCGGCTCACAAAATAGTTCCGCGGTCGCGAAATGGACCGCATAATTGCCTTCTTCTGCCAAAAATTTTCATCAACAATTTAGTGCATTCTTCACCCAAAAAGTCCGTACCATGACTCTCAAGCTTGCCGCGAAAACTCTCTACAATCTTCAACACATACGTCTACCCCGGCATCACGAAACCTCGAATTTTAGGTAAAATTTTACGGGGCCTTACATCCTCCCCCACTTAGGATCATTCTTCCTCGAATGAGAGTCAAAATTCACCATTAGCACCCAATGTGACTCAGTTGCTATAACACACTCCAGCAGTTCCAAATTTTTGACTAACTCTCTAAATTTTCAAAAATTTCTCCAGAGTCTCACCTGTAATTGGGGCCTATCCACCTGCCAAAGAATCCCAAAACCAATCCTAACAATATGACCACAACACAACGATGTAAAATAATAGGGAAACAAGAATGGCCGCAATGTCATTAAACATTACATTACTAAGGAGGAGCAACCTCAACATGAGTTGTACATGGGAAATATAATTTATAGAAAGGTAGATTTCAACATCATGGACACAATTACATATCTATTCAAATAAATTAGGATACTTCTTCTTCATCTCTTCCTCGGTATCCCAGGTGGCCTCTTCGACTTGTTGTTTTCGCCATAACACTTTCACGGAGGAAATCTATTTATTCCTCAACTTTCGAACTTTCCTATCAAGAATTGCAACTAGAATTTCTTCATAAGTCAATTCTTTATTAATATGGACACGTGGAACACCGGGTGCACTAAAGAGATCTCTGGAGGTAGTTCAAGCCTGTATGCCACCTGGCCAATCCTTTGAATGATTCTGTACGGTCAGACATACCTCAGACTTAATTTTCCTTTCTTACCAAACCGCGCTACGCCCTTCATGAGGGAAACCTTTAAGAATACCCAATCATCCTCTTTAAAGTCTAAGTCCCTACGACACACATCCAAATAGGACTTTTGACGACTCTAAGCAGTTTTTAACCATTCTATAATGATCTTAACCTTCTCCATAGCCTGATGCACGAAGTTCAACCCTATCAATTCTGCTTCCCCGGTCTCAAACCATCCAATGGGAGATCTGCATCTTCTACCACATAAAGCCTCAATCGGTGCCATCTGAATGCTAGCATGATAACAGTTGTTGTAGGCAAATTCTATGAGCGGCAAATGATCATACCAGCTACCCTTAAATTCAAGAATACAAGCACACAACATATCCTCAAGCGTCTAAATAGTCCGCTCTGCCTGCCCGTCAGTCTGTGGATGGAAAGCTGTACTAAGATTTACCTGAGTATCCAACTCTTGCTGAAATTTCTTCCAAAAGTTATCTATGAAATGTGCCCCTCGATCTGAGATAATAGAGACTTTAGTGCCATGCAACCTGACTACTTCCTTGATGTACAACTAAGCATACTGTTCCGTTGTGTCGGTAGCCATAACAGGTAAGAAGTGTACTGATTTCGTGAGTCGATCCACAATCACCCAAATCGAGTCGTACTTACGAGGAGTGCGAGGTAGTCCTACCTCAAAGTCCATATTAATCATTTCCCACTTCCACATTGGAATTTCTATGTTCTGTGCCAACCTACCAGGCCTTTGGTGTTCGGCCTTCACTTGCTGACAATTTGGACATCTCGCCACAAAGTCCGATACATTCCTCTTCATATCATTCCACCAATAGACTTCCTTAAGATCATGATACATTTTTGTAGAGTCTGAGTGTACGGAATACCTAGAAGTGTGACCCTCGATCATGATTCTCTCCCGGAGAGCATCTACATTTGGAACACATAGACGCCCTTGGTACCTTAGTGTACCATCATCCATGCCAAGAGAAAAGGCCATGGTCTTATGTTTATGAATCCCCTATTTCAATTGTGCCAACAATGGATCGTTGTATTGCTTCTCCTTGACTTTCACAACAAGTGATGATTCAGCCCTATTTTGCACAATCACCCCTCCTTGACTAGAGTCCGCAAGGCGAACTCCCAAACTAGCTAATCGGTGAACTTCCTTGGCCAATGGCCTTTGATATACCTCCAAGTGTGCTAAACTACCCATAGATTTCCGGCTAAGAGCATCCGCCACAACATTAGCCTTCCCCGGATGATATAGAATATTAATGTCATAGTCCTTGAGTAATTCAAGTCATCTTCTTTGCCTCAAATTCAATTCCTTCTTATTGAAAAAATATTGAAGGCTCTTATGGTCCGTGAATATATCCACATGAACCCTATATAAATAATGACGCCAACTTTTCAATGCAAATACTANAATATCAATGTCGTAGTCCTTGAGTAACTCAAGCCAACCTCAGGTTTTAGGGAAATTTTACAGGGCCTTACAGAAACATCCAACCTCAAGAACCTGTTGGCCAAAGCCTGAACATCCAAAGCTAAGGGTCTCTCTCCAACCAGAATAAAAGCAAAAATCCCCATGCTCTCAACCTTTTTACTCAAAGCATCGACCACCATACTGGATTTCCCAGGATGATAAAGAATGGCGATATCATAATTCTTTAGTAGCTCTAACAACCTCTGTTGCCTCAAGTTTTGATCCTTTTGTTTGAATAAGTGCTGTAGACTCCTATGAACTGTGAACACATCACAAGACACATCGTAGAGATAGTACCTCCAAATCTTGAGCGTGTGGACAATGGCTGCCAACTCCAATCATGCACTGGGTAGTTCTTCTCATGGGGCTTCAACTGATGGGAAGCATAAGCAATCACTTTACCCTCATGCATAAACACACACCCAATGCCAATCCATGAAGCATCATAATAGACTATATAAGAACTCGATGTTGAAGGAAAAACCATAACTAGAGCTATAGTCATGGTAGTCTTGAGCTTCTGAATGCTCTCATCACATTCAGTAGACCACCTGAATGGGGAACCCTTTTGAGTCAATATATTTAAAGGAGATGCGATGGACGAAAAACCGGCTAGGGCTAGAATCTTACCTCTTGGATGAAGACCTTGTGAGTTTTCCTTGAGAATTCTCCAACCTTTGTGCAAGGATTGATGAGAAATTAGCTTAGAGACTTCCCCTCTCACTCTATGTCACTTCCTCTCTATAGAAATATCAGACTTTCTCTTTACAAATGGTCCCTAAAGACATATATCAAAATACGGTCGGGTTATGAAATTAGAAAAAATGAAGACCCAATGTACATCTGCGGTCGCATATGCGACCGTATAACACTTCTGCATTCAGCAAAATTGACCGCATAATGGCCCTCCAGAACTAGGCATTTCTATGCAGGTATGCGATAGGTCCGCGGTCCACAGATCAATTCTGTGGTCGCATAAAGGAGCGCAGAACATCCTCCCAAAATTTCTCATGCTGGCTTCTGCGACGGATGTGCGGCCCATAAAACGGTTATGCGGTCGCATAATTGACCGCAAAACAACCTCCAAAATTTGCCCACTTCTCTGCTCCACTCTACGGCTGATCTGCGGTCCGTGGATCAGATATGCGGTCGTATAATGGACCGCAGAAATGCCCTGTTCTACAACAATTTTTTTTTTAACTCCCCAACGCTTTGTTTAACCCAAAAAGTCCGTTCTGCGACAATGTTTTTCTACAACCTCAAATGCATTAGCCCACCTCGACACCACGAAACCCCGGGTGTTTGGGTGAAATATTATGGGGCCTTACAGGTGAATGGAATATCGCAAGATGTGAGCCTCTTCAAGGATCAAATATCTTAACCCATCAACATTTGGAACACAAATCCGGCCTTTAAGCCGCATAACACCATCATCACCAATCACAACCTCCTTAGCACCACCTCGCTGCATCATGTCCTTTAACACTAACAAGTGAGGATCATCAAACTAGTGAGCCTTGATACACTCCAACAACAATAGCCACAATCCAAGCAAGAACCTAACTAGGCTCCGAGACATCCAATATCACAAACTGATTGGCCAAAGCCTATACATCCATGGCTAGTAGCCTCTTTTTTACTGGTAAATATGCTAAACTGCCCATACTCTCAGCCTTCCTACTCAATGCATCAGCCACCACGTTGGACATCCCCGGGTGATATAATATGGTGATATCATAGTCTTTTAGCAACTCTAACCATCTCTGCTGTCGCAAATTAAGATCCTTCCTCTTGAACAGATGCTGGAGACTCAGATGGTCGGTATAGACCTCATAATGAACACTGTACAGATATTGCCTTCAAATCTTCAATTCGTGAATAATAGTTTCCAACTCTAAGTCATGCACATGGTAATTATTCTCATGAACCTTCAACTGCCGAGACACGTAGGAAATCACCCTACCATCCTGTATCAACACTGTGCGAAGCCTAATACGCGACGCATCACATAACACGGTGTAAGGTCCCGAACATTAGGTAACACCAACACTGGGGCTATAGTCAATGCAGTAATGAGCTTCTGAAAGCTCTCCTCACACTCCTCAGACCATTTGAAAGGAGCGCCCTTCTAGGTCAATCTAGTTAAAGGTGCAACAATTAACTGACTTATAAGGATGTTTAACATACTTACATTCCACACATATTTGACATTTTGATTTT
>AWOL01S0100998.1:0-13339 GCA_000715115.1 Nicotiana otophora
ACAAGTTCTAATCAACTAAATGAATCTATCAAAAGTTCCAGAACACCAATCGAAATCCAATAAGATTAAAATCAAATTCAGTTCAAACCTATGAACTCTCCAAACTTTCCAACTTTCGACAAATAGAGTCAAAAATTTTGGGAACCTCCAAATCTAAATCCAAACACACGCCCAAGTCCATAACCACCATTTGCAATGACCCGACCAGTTATTTTGAGCTTTAGCACTTCATGCAAGGGTTATAGACTTTATGTAGCTTCATATTATGCATTATGATTTGTGTGTAGTTGGTTTTGATTTTCGGGAGGTTCGGAGTTGGTTTGGAAGAGTAATTCTCAATTTAGAAGCTTAAAGTTGAAAAGAATTGACCAAAGTTTGACTTTTGAGTAAATGACCCCGGATTACTGATTTGATGATTCCAATAGATTTGTATGGTGATTTTGGACTTGGACGTATGTTCTGATTTGAATTTGGATATTCCTAGAAGGATTTGGCTCAATTTGTTGAAAGTTAGCAATTTGAAGAATTGGAGAGTTCATAAGTTTGATCGGATATGGACTTCGGGGTTATCGGACTCCTATTGCGGTTTTAAGACCTTGGATAGGTTCCTTAGTTATTTGGTACTTGTGTGCAAAGTTTGGCTATGATTCAAAAGTTAAGTAAGCAGTGTTAGGTGCCATCACGGCTTCAGGAACTTTCACCTTTCTTTATTCGTTATCGTGCGACTTTATCTCAGCTTGAATCATATGTTTTTAGTTCCTTCCTATTCATTCGTATGCGATTTTGGGTACTCTATATCAGTTGGGTACCACTGAGTTGTGATGATGCTATAGATGTGGTGTGAGATGGTCTTCCCCTATGTACATGGTCAGATCACTATTGTCGTTGTGCGGACGAGTTGGCATCTATTGCAGTTTCAGTGTTGGAATTTTCCACTAGTCTGGGGGCCTTATACATTGTATTGTGATGATTCACGCTTTGGTCTCGACGTGGTGTTGGTGAATAATTGTTGATTATGCTTGCGGCAGTCCCAGCCTATGAGAAGGATTACCCAGTTCATGATTTGGAGGTTGGCATTTGTTTCGGCAAAGAAGAGGCATTTGGGATATGGATTCTCAGGCGTTGATTGATATATTTTCAAGATTTGGGTATTTTTGAGCATAGTAGAATTCTCGCTTATGTTGTTGCGGAGTCATCCTTGTTTGAGTGCATTAAGGATCGTCAGTATGATGGTTTCCATTTTCTTTCCCTCGGGGACACGGTGTTACAAGGTAGCACTAAGGAGGTTGTCCTTAATGTGGACAGTGTTTTGCGAATTCAGAGTCAGATTTGTGTTCCTAATGTTTATGGTTCGAGGGAGTTGATCCTTGAGGAGGTTCATAGTTTGCGGTATCTATTCACTCGAGTGCTACGTAGATGTATAATGATTTGAAGCAGCATTATGGGTGGTAGAGGACGAAGAAGGACATTACTGGGCATGTCTCGAGGTGTTTGAATATCAGCAGGTCGGGAAGGAGCATTTGGGACCGAGTGGTTTATTCCGAAAGATGGCTATATCTGAGTGGTAGTGGGAGTGTATTACTATGGATTTTTTTGGTAGGGTTTCCACAAACCATGAGAACATTTAATGCTATTTTGAACATTGTGGACAATTGACTAAGTTTGTGGATAATTAATATATATGTTATGAATTATTTTAATTTATTATCTATAAATAACGCATATTTTGAATTATAGCGCTAATTTCAAAATATTAACATAGCAACCTAATTCACTAGAAATTAAAGAGTAATTTTGTCAAATTAATTATAACACCTATGTATATACAAAATTTATTTTAATAATAGTAAATACATTTGTAATTACATAATATTAGTACTACGCAATTAATTTTGAAACTTAATACTTAACTAATTTAAAAAAATAGATATTCATTAATAGAAAATACTTTCAAAATATTTATTATAAATTATGAAGTATGATTAATTTTAAAAGGGAGGAGCAAAATTTGTCGTCAGCAGCTGCCCCTCTTTGACCGGAGACGATAAAAGAGTTTCGGGCAAAACAATTGAACCAAAGACAATTTTGTCCCAACTTTAGGCACACGTTGCAAGAATGGCATGAAAATTATGAGTTATATAATTGAGTTGAGGAAGAATCTAGGAAAGGTTGGGAATATTGGGCCAAATTATGGCCTTGAATTTCTTACATACCTCGGGCTCAACGAGGATCAAGCCTCGTGTAGTTCTGGAGTATAGATTTTGATGAAACGGTACTCGCATGAATTGCCCCAGTATCGTAATGCGACGATACAGAGAAATGGAAGATTGGTCACTCATGGTAGCTTGAATTTTGTGGCCTGATTTGAATGATTTGAAATTTTAAGCTCGCTGGTCATCTTGAGCTAGGATCTTGGGCCCGTTACTGGGTTGGTTGTCCCCACAACATTGTAGTTCGGTATGCTGCTAAGAAAAGGTTCCATGCTGCGGTATTTGTTCCTGCAAAATAAAATAAAATACACATACCAATATATTATAATGCATAATATATTAAGATATGATGTAAATGATGCAGAAATGATGATATCTGGCTGTCGGCGAGCCGTTATTTGTGATTGGGATGATGGAATACTTGATCCTAGCTCGATTTGTTAGGCGGTCTATGTACCATTTCGTAGCTATCAGAACATTTGAAAATTGTCTCCGCTTGTTATGAGAGCTTGATTGTTAAAGTGCGTCTCAGCTTGTTGGGAGAGCTTTGCACTGAGAAGTGTCTCCGCTCGTTGGGAGAGCTTAATTTGTAAAGTGCGTCTCCGCTTATTGGGAGGGCTTTGCAGTGAAATGTAAAGTATTCTCTGCTCGGGGGTGATTGATTAAAATTGTAATCATGCCTAAAGTTGCACGAACAAAACATTAAAACATTCAAAGTAATCGCGAAATGAAATATAAGCATGCCCAAGAGATACTCTTGACTGCAAAGCTAAGTTGCGACCATTATCGAGGTTAGCGATTGTCTATTCCGGAATCCATGATTGACGGAGCGGTGCTGCGGATTGCTTTTGTTGACGATGTTTGCAGTTTACTGAATATAAGGCTCCAGTTGGCGAAGCCGACATTCAATTTGTACAAGGCGCTCCGATTGATTGATCTGACAGTTTCTTATATACGGGACTTGGATTGGTGAAGCCGACATGCGATTTTTATAGGGTGCTATGATTGATCGAGCAAGCGGTTTGCTATTTACAAATTTCCATATCAACCGTCTGATTCCGAGGCACCTGCAGAGAATTCAAGAGTTAACTTTAGTTATGCTTTAAAATTTTAAGTAAAAAGGGGGAGAGATAATCTTAGGTAAGTGGCGGGTTTGTCATTTGCCCCAGTGTGGTCCCAGCGATTCTTTACTCTTTGTTGACCCTGCACTCAAAGAAAACTTCTTATTGGGGGGGGGGGGGGAGGAGTTGGTTTGCATCGACCGTGATATTGATTTTGCCCCAGCCTTTGATATGATTGCGCTATGATGTTCAGTAGATGGAACAGATTAATGTATATATATATTGTAGGAAATATTTTGAAAATACTTGTTTCTTTTAAGGCAAATGTCGTCGTTCCAGATTATGATATGTTATGAAGTGTTTTCCACACGCGAACGTATCTGTTTGAGAACTTTGTCCCATTGTCGTCGATCTTCTGTGACGTCTCTGACAACGTGGCTACTTGCTATTATGACTGTGTCCTAATTGAGGCTAATGCATTACAGAGGTTTTCTAAGGTTATGGTCGAACCCTTTCAAGTTGCCTACGTATCCAAAACGGAATCAGGTCTGAACCTAATTCGTGGGATAATGATGAAAGATGATGAAACGACCGAGCCTGACTCAAGCAGCCTACGTATCCAAAACAGAATTAGGCCGAAACATAGTTCAATTACAACAAATGCAAAATGATGAGATTAATAAATGAAAATGGCCAAGTCTTACTCAGACAGCCTACGTATCTAAGAGGAATCAGGCCAGAACGTAGTTCAATTACAAAAGACGATTGAATCCGATGAGGATTGCCTACGTATTTCTTTCTTAGGAAATCACGTCGACATAGTTCCTGAACAACATACAAAATGATATTTGGTTTTTCTATAACAAGGGAAAGGGGGAGAGAAACCGAACCCTACGTGGGTTGCCTATGTATCCCTGCGTAGGAAGTCAGGTTGAACGTAGTTCTGTTACATAAAAAATATAACTCTATCTGTCTTCATGTGTAATATCTCTTGATTACGTCCGAGTTGATTGGCTTTGTGCTGACTCTTCCATCTATTTCTGCTAAGTTAGAGCTCCACCAGGCAGTGCTCTGCGGACCACGTAAGGACCTTTACAGTTTGGTGCAAACTTCCCTTTAGCTTCTTCTTGTTTGGGAAAGATTTTCTTCAGAATCAACTGCCCTAGAGTGAATTGGCGAGGCTTCACTCTTTCATTAAATGCACTAGCCATCTCGTTCTGGTATAGCTGGCCATGACATACTGCATCCATGCTTTTCTCGTCAATGAGCATGAGCTATTCTTGCCTGACCCGTATACACTCTGCATCGTCCAATTTTACTTCTTGAATGACTCTTAAGGACGGTATTTTGACTTTTGCGGCATGAATGCTTTGGTGCTGTATACCAACATGTAAAGCGTTGCCCAATAGATGTTCTCAGGGTAGTCCGGTAACCTAATAAAGCGAAAGGTAACTTCTCATGCCATTACCTGTGATTGTCCACTATCTTTCGCAGAATCCTATTGATATTCTTGTTAGATGCCTCGACTGCTCCACTCATTTGTGGTATGTAGGCTATGGAATTACGGTGGACAATTCTGAACTTCTCCCAAATTTCCCTCATGAGGTCGCTATTGAGGTTAGCAGCATTGTCAGTGATGATAGATTCTGGTATCCCAAATCTACAAATGATGTTGTTCCGGACAAAATCTGCCACTACATTCTTTGTGACAGCCTTGTAAGTAGATACATCGACCAATTTGGTGAAATAGTCGATGGCTACCAAAATGAAACGATGTCCATTTGACGTTGCATGCTCTATAGGTCCTATCATGTCCATGCCCCAGGCGGTAAAAGGCCAGGGTGAACCCATTACATTTAACTTATTTAGTGGAACCCGGATGAAATCTCCATGAATTGAGCACTGGTGACACTTCTGCACGTAGCGGATACTGTCACTTTCCATAGTCATCCAAAAGTATCTAGCTCTCAAAATCTTCTTGGCTAACATGAACCCGTTCATGTGGGGTCCGCATATCCCTCCATGTATTTCTTCCAATAGTCTGGTTGCTTCGGCGGCGTCCACACATCCCAGCAAACCTAAGTCTGGGGTCCTTCTGTACAAGACTTCCCCGTTAAGGAAAAGGTAGTTTGCCAACTTCCTGACGGCTCGCTTTTGACCATTAGTAGCATTTTTTGGGTACTCCTGGGTCGCAAGGAATTTCTTGATGTCGTGATACCAAGGTTTACCATCTGGTTCTTCATTCACATTGAAGCAATAGTAATGTTGATCCTTGATTTCTACCTCGATGGAGTCGATGTAGTTCTTGTATGGATGCTGAATTATAGATGATAAGGTTGCAAGTGCATTTGCGAACTTGTTCTGAATTCTAGGGAAATGCCTAGACTCTATCTTCGTGAACTTCTTGCATAGCTCTTTCACACAGTGCAGGTACGATAATATCTTGACATTCTTAGTTGACCATTCTCCTTGGACTTGGTGGATCAGCAAATCGGAATCCCGTATGACCAAAATTTCTTTGATGTTCAAGTCGATTGCCATTCTGATTCCAAGGATGCATGCATCGTATTCAGCCATATTATTGGTACAAGGATATCTTATCTTTGCTGATGCTGGATAGTGTTGTCCAGATTTCGAAATCATGTCTGTCCCAATCCCGACTCCTTTGAAGTTTGTTGCTCCATCGATAAACATCCTTAATCTATGGTATAATTCTGCAATATATTCCCCGGTAAATAGTACTTCTTCATCGAGGAAATACATGGTAAGCGGTTCGTAATCCCCATCCACTAGATTCTCAGTGAGGTGGTCGGCTAAAACTTGTCCTTTGATAGCCTTCTAAGTTATGTACGTAATGACAAATTCACTGAGGAGAATTTGCCATTTAGCTAGATTCCCGGTAGGCATTGGCTTTTGAAAAATGTACTTGAGTGGGTCGAGCCGAGATATCAAATGTGTAGCGTATGCCGACATGCAATGCCTTAGCTTCTGGGCGATCCAAGTCAGAGCACAACAAGTGCGTTCTATCAAGGTGTACTTGGCCTCGCATGGTGTGAACTTATTGCTTAAGTAGTAGATGTCCTGCTCCTTTCTCCCAGTTTCGTCATGCTGCCCCAATACGCAGCCGAAGGCATTGTCCAAGACTGACAAATAGAGCAACCATGGTTTTCCTGGTTCAGGGGGAACCAACACAGGCAGGTTTGAAAGATACCCTTTGATTCTGTCAAAGGCTTTCTGGCACTCCTCCGTCCATTTTGTGGCAGCATCTTTCTTTAGCAGCTTAAAAATGGGTTTGCATATTACTGTGGACTGGGCTATGAAACGACTGATATAATTCAATCTTCCTAAGAAACTCATAACATCTTTCTTGCTCTTTGGTGGCAGTAATTCCCGGATGGCCTTGATTTTTGATGGGTCCAGTTGCATCCCTTTCTTGCTTACAATAAAACCCAATAGTTTTCCAATAGGGACTCTGAATGCGCACTTTGCTGGGTTCAACTTCCAAATGTACCATCGCAGGCATTCGAAATTTTTTCTCCAAGTGCTTTGAACTCTTTCGAGATTTTATGATGATATCATCAACACACACTTCGATCTCCTTATGAATCATGTCGTGAAAGAGGGTCATGATGGCCCTCATGTAGGTGGTGCCGACGTTCTTGAGACCGAATGGCATAACCCTATAACAGTATACTCCCCAAGGTGTAGTGAAAGTTGTCTTCTCTGTGTCTTCTTCGTGCATTAGGATTTGATGGTATCCAGCAAAATAATCCACAAATGCCTGCAGTTTGTTCTACGCACAATTGTCGATGAGAATATGGATATTCGGCAAGGGGAGATCGTCCTTTGGACTATCTTTGTTGAGATCTCGGTAATCCACACATATTCTGATCTTCCCGTCCTTCTTGGGCACTGGGACGATGTTCACCAACTAGCTTGGATAGTTGGTAACCCTTACCACATTTGCTTCTATTTGTTTGGTCACCTATTCTTTCATCCTTAGACTTAAATCAGGTTTGAACTTCCTGGGCTTCTGCTTGACCGGTAGTCTGGTAGGGTAAGTGGGTAGTCGATGCGAGACAATGTCGGTGCTTAATCCTGGCATGTCATCATAGGACCATGCAAGCACGTCGACGTACTATCGGAGGAGTTCATTAATATTTTCCTTCTGCTCGGCTTCTAGGTGAATGTCGATTCTGGTTTATTTCACATCTTCTTTGCTTCCAAGATTGACTACTTCCGTTTCTTCAAGGTTGGGCTTCTTCTGACTCTACAGACATAGTACATGCCTTAATTGACCGTGCTCTTTCAAAAGAAAACTTTTATAGTTCCATATTATCAAGACTCCCAGCAAACCAAAGATGGACTGGCTGTCCAATTTTACAGCTCTTTCCCTGGTTCGACATCCCTGATAGTCGGTGTCTTGATGTCAGTTCCTTCACAATATTCTTCAATCATATTCATGAACAACTTTCCTATCCCATCGATGATATCATCTTCGGGTGTTGTACTCTGTCCCGGATTTTGCAACATGCTCTGACACAGAAATCATTTTCCTGGAGCTAACAGTGCGAGTTTTCCTTTTCGGAGGCAAATATCCTATGTCAACTCTTCCTTTCTACCTGTTTTGTTCAATTAGCTCTATGATTCCATATGACTTGGCTCCCAACCCTGTTCCTGGCATGTATCTATATTTCAACATCTCCCTCATGGCCATCTTGGATCTGTACGATGATTATATTCCCAAATTCTATTCAGTCTTCTCTTCCTCAGTGGTCTGCATGATTTCTACAGCGTGGAAGGCGACTCCATCTAGCCCCTCAATGAATGGGATATCATACTCCAGATAGGCGGAGTGACCCCACTCGCCGTGGACCACGATCTCTTGGCATCCCCACTCAAATTTTATGCATTGATGCAAGGTAGACGGTATGACCCCTACCACATGTATCAAGGGCCTGCCTAGCAGAAAATTGTAGGAAGAGGAGATGTCCATCACTTGGAATAATATCGGAAAGTCGACCGACCAAATTTTCAAGGCTAGATAAATTTCTCCAATAACTTCCTTTTGCGAACCATCAAAGGCCCTCACCCTTACGTGGCTTTCCTTAACCTCCCTCAAATTAATTCCCAACTCCCGTAGGGTGGGGAGCGGATAAATGTTGACTCAGGATCCTCCATCGATCAACACTCAAGATACCACTTTGTCCCCGCATTTGACAGTGATTTGAAGAGCCTTGTTGTGACTTGCGCCTTCGACAGGAAGTTCGTCTCTTCTGAAAGTGATCATATTTGCTTCTACCATTTTCCCATTTGTCGCGGCCAACTCCTCGCTGGTGGTGTTACTTGGTACTCTTACCCCACTTAGTACTTTCAACAAAGCATATTTATGGCTATCAGAGTTCATCAATAGATCCATGATGGATATTTATGCTGGAATTGTCTTTAACTATTCTTCCACAGAATACTCTTTACTCGACATCCTTTTCCAAAACTCTTCTGGGTCTATTATGTTCCTCCTTGGAATTTATTCTCTCCCAAATTTCCTCGATTGACCTCTTCATGGGCATAGCATCTCCGGACCTAGTCATACCATGGGCTACGGTAGAGTCTATCATTTTGGCCTTTCTCTTTTGCTGGTAAGTCCATGGGACAGTTTTGTACTCCCGATCCTCTTCATCTCGAGTAGCATCGATAGGTTGTTGCGGATAGGTTTGAACTGTCACTGTAGGCCTTAGTTGTGCTGTAATTATTGGAGCCTTTTAAGGAGGGATCTTTGTAGCTTCTGCATTCCCTATAGTGATAATAGTGCCCTTCAGATCATATTTCTCGTGTAGCGTGATCATGTTAGCTCCCAGGTTTCGACTATTTAGAAATGGGTTGCGATTCACATTAGGTGGTGCAGGAGTGCACTGGATAGCTTTGCTCTTGATCAAGGTTTCAATTTCATTTTTCAACTTGAAATAGTCTTCAGTATCGTGCCCCGATACATTAGAATGATACACGCATCTCTTAGTGGTATCAAAATATTTGGAGGGGCGTTCAGGAACCCTTCCCTCAATTAGGTTTATTAATCCTGCTCTTCTAAACCTTTTAAACAATTGGGCCAGAGGCTCAGCAATTGAGGTATAGGTTCTGGGACCCCTCTCTTCAAAGTTGGGACGAGGACGTTGTGCATACACAGGTCGGTTTTGGTGAGTAGTGGTTTGGACAGGAGCATATGGTCGTTGTGGGTTTTGGTTGTTGTTGGCTCTAGGAGGATTGTATTGTTGTTGAAGGTGGTAGTATGGCTGGGTATTATAGACTAGAGAGTAAGTGGGTGGTAGTGAGTGGTTATTCGGGGAATAAGAGGTGCTTCCATAAGATGGGTTAGTTTGATAGTAGGGGATGACTATTGAGACCTCTTCTTCTTTTTTCTTCCCTCTACCAATTCATCCTAACTGGAGGGCCTTTTTGGCCGCTTGCAGTGCTGCCATGGATTGCACCTTACCAGATTTTATGCCCTCTTCTAATAAATCTCCCATCTTAACCAGCTCGGGGAACTTTTGACCCATCATTCCCATCATCTTTTTAAAGTATATTCCCTCTTGGGCTCGGATGAAGTCTTGGTTAGTTCACTGTCATCCAACAGCGGTTGAGCCCTGGTAGCCTATGTCCTCCACCGTCGTGCATATTCTTAATTGACTCAGATGGTGTTTTTCTATAGGTTCACCAGCGCGAATCAATCAGGAGTGATCTCTATATTGAATCGAAAATGGTTCATGAAGTCCTCCGCTATATCTTGCCAATTTCTCCAATTTGCAGGTCCTATCGGGTATACCAGGTGAGTGCTTCTCCCGTCATACTCCTTATAAACAATTTCATCCTTAGTTTCTCATTCCTTCCTACTCTGACCAACTTGTCGCAATAAGCCCTTAAATGTGCGTGAGGGTCCCCTGTCCCATCGAAGACATCGAACTTTGGCGGTTTGTACCCTACTGGCATATCCACATCTGGATGAATACACAGGTCCTCATAGTCCAGGCTTTCATTTCCCCGGGCAACTTGGAGACTCTTCATTTGCCTTCTCAATATTTACAACTGCTCAAATACCGACTCTTCTTCCTTATGTAGGGCTTCTCTCTCCATCTCGGTGTATTGATTGATCTCATATGGCACCATGACCATGCCAGGTGCTGTAAAGGTAGGTTTGGTAACGCCATATATAGGAGGAACGTACTGCTCATGAGTAGCGGCATGTGCCACATGTATGTGCTGGTTGGTGGTGAAAGTGACTCTGTCACGAGGAAGGGTAGTTGCATTTGCGGTAATAGGCGGATTCTGTGATGTCTGAGGGTGTTGTGGTACGTAGGGAGTGTGAATATGGGGATTTGGTGGGATAGAGAGGGTTACTGGAGGTATTACTTGAGTGGTGGGGTTTGTGGTTGGAGTGTTGTTGTTTTGGCATGATGTTGAAGGAAAATGATCTGGAAGTGAATCCAAAGAAGGGAATCTGGGTGGTTGAGGAAGTGTTGTCACGACCAGGTATGCCAATTCTCTGATATGTTGTACCTCCTCTCTTAAGGATTCCATTTCCTGGGCTATCCTAGCCACGTGTTCATCATTCTTAGTGTTGTCCTTTTCCATTTATCGCCCCGGGCTATCGGCTATGACCAGAGCATGTTCATTTGGGTCTTCTGCAGCTGACATATTTCCCTTAGACCTTAGATTGTATGGTGGCTCCGCCAGTTTTAGTCGACGCAAACCAACTTTATTTTCTTTTTGAGGGGTAATAATAAAGCAAAAGAAAAATAGAAGAAAGAAAAAAAGAAAAGAGCAAGAGTTAGTTTCTTTATCTATGCGAGCAGGAAATCACATAGAGCAGATAATTCGTGCATTACCGCTAATGCGTTCCTAAAATTCGCAGGGACCTCTCATTTCCGGAGGTAGGCCTAATTCGCGGATGTTTAATAGACATTTATACTTGACACATTTAGATCCGAAGCAATTTTATTTTCATTGATAATTTGGACTGATACAAGTGGGAACAAGAATTACATCATAGAGTTGCATGGGCTTAGAAAATTTTCCCTTTTAGAAAGTAAAAGGAGAAAACTAAGGGCAAAGGTACAAAGTAGGGAAAGGAGGGGAAATCAACCAATTCTAATAAACATCCCCCAAGTCTTTTCTTGTACCCCTGTCTTCTTCTGGCTCCTTTTCCGGATCCTCCTCTGGGTCTTCCTCAAGTTGCATCCTTTGAAGAAATCGTATCCTCTTGCACATGCGGATAAAGCTCTCAGCATCTCGGCTAACACCATCGGCACCAAAGTAGCTTGAAGATTTTCGTGAAAGATTGCCAGGACTACCGGTAACAGGTTGATGTTGGTATGGCCCCTTCGCTGTGGGAAGACCAATAATCCCAGCAACGCCATTGCGAAAATGATAGGCCTGAGACTCTCCCACATAGCCTAGTCATATTGGGACTCCCATGAATACCATTCATAGCTTTTGCGGTGCCCAAACCTGTCGAACATCTGGTAGAGGCTCACCCATCCGTCCTTGATACTCCTGAGGCTTATGCTATTGGTAAAACCTAGAGCATCCAAGAACTGATAACTAGGCATAGTAACTGGAAGCATTGGCTTTCTTTTATTGAATGGAAGCTCCGTAAAACTTGTGACTTCCTCCAATGTCGGTACCACCTCACAGTCAGCATATTTGAAGACCACTTTAGATGGATCCCAAAATTCTATCAACAGGCGAGTGAGCACCCTGTCTGCTCGGATGTTCATCAATGTAGTTAATGCCCCTAGGTGCATCCGAACTTCATCTCCGTATTCCCGACAAATATTCTTCCACCACTGTTTCAGCTTATGTGGTGCTCCCATTAAATTTCAGGGATGTTCTGGTTGATTTCCATTTTTTGAGGTGGGTAGAAGAACAATATTTGGGTAAGTGGTTGCTTCGGATCTGTAAGCGTCTTGTCATATGTGTTTGTCTTTCCACAGAAATTATGTCGTTGGGTGAATGACCCGTTGACATCAGGGTGGCTTTCCTAATTTTGTGTAGGTGCGAAGGACCAACTCACCTAAGGTTTATGCAGTATGACCTATTTTACTAGAGTAGAGTGTTTCCTACTTTTGAATTAGATTGAGAACTGCGAGAAGTTATGTCAGTTGACCTAACAAAGCCATTCTCTGAAACTAGAGAGTTTTGAAAAGAAGGTTCCGAGGGGTGTAAAAGACAACCCTCGCGTGACATTGTGTGTGATAGTGTACGGCCAAGACTCGATTGGAATATATGTGATGACAGTATATATAAAGAACTAACAAACAAGGGTGTAGCAATAATAAGCAGGGTGATCATAGAGAGCAGATAATTGTGAAGAGCAAATAAAGCACGCAAGCATATAATTGCAATTTTGATCATAATCAAAGCAAAGTACAAAATATCTAGAAGACAAATTAGTCTAAGTCTGCTAAGGTCAGAACCTACGTGTGTATCCCCAGTGAAGTCTCCATGTTGTTGCACCCTATTTTGTACTAGTCAAGAGGAGATTCAACTTGTGGTTTCAATGTTGTTAATGAAAGCGAGTCGCCACCTAATATTTAAAGGTATACTAGGGTACCTATTTAATAAGTAAGTCATATTCTTCAATAGTCTTATGATCGGTGAGATTATGGGTAAGCGTTCTTGCTCTTCTAAGGAGAATATGTTAGGCACCCCTTAAAATCTACCTGAGGTAGCTCCATAGGACTTAGACTAAGTTTGGGATCAATTATTTGTACTATGCTTAATTACTATTAAAGAGTACAACTTACTATATATTTAAGAGAGAGTATAAAATGGGTGTGAGACTTAAGAGGAGTGTGAGTTTGTAAGGGATTCAGAGATATGTTGAGAGGGTTTTGAAATATGTATGTAAGTGGTCCATATTTGTAAAACATGTGAAGAAAAGAGTTTGCATTATAAAACACCTGGTTTAAAAGATAGATGTAATTCTAAGAGGTGTTTGTCAAAGTGGGTCTAAGATGTACCTTGGTTTGAAGGTCCTTAAAGAAAAGAATATTTGCTGAAAATCCCTTAAGG
>AWOL01S0101002.1:0-10690 GCA_000715115.1 Nicotiana otophora
ATGAATTTACAAAGCCCCAATTTTTGGGGAAAGGGTACATTAAAGTGACGTCGTTTAACGTCTTGCTCTGGGGGAGCTGAGATTTTTTAAATTTTTGGAGTAATGTTTTTCCGCCTTTTTCACGCTCCGGGGTGTATATATATATGTGTGATTTTATGTCGGAAAATTGAGATGGGCCGAGATAGCCCATTAATGTGGGAAAAAATCAGAAATACTCATATTTACAACCGATAGTTGAAAAATAGCCACAATTTCAAAAGTAATTGAAATTTAGTTATTTTTGCATGTAAAAATAAAATCTGAATAAAAATACCCTTAAAAATCCGGAAAAATTTTAGCATAATATGATGGAGTTAGATTTTTTTACATATGAGATTCCAGCATAATGTGCTGAAATTTCATAATGTGTTGGAGTTTCAACATAATATGCTGGAAGTTTATACACAAGAGCTCCATAATCCAGCATATATGCTGAAATTTTTCGTGTTTCAACAAAACAGTGGCTATTTTTCAATGACTTTGCAAACGCTGGCTATTTTTCGATGACCAGTCCGAAAACTGGCTAGCCCGTACTATTTTCACCATTAAAGTTTATTCGATCCAATCATTTGTTACACCTTGTGCGTCCTAAGGTGACGTATAATGAATATGAGACTTTTTAATCATGATTTAAATGAGTTTAAAGTCATAATATGGCTATATATGATGTTTGGATAGAAAATATAAAGTTTGGGAAAAATCAGATTTAAGTTGCAAAAAAATCGACTAAGGATTTGCCTTGTAGCAGAGCTTTTTGAGAAATAAATTTCGTGTGCTATATGAGGTCTTTTGGGGACATATTAAATACCAAATTGAAAGTCTTGGAATGTAGTTTCCAACGCTCTTAACCGTTCATTCATACGACATCCGGATAAAAAGATATAAGCGTTGGAAGATGGGCCAATGGGAGGGTGCCAAGTTAGAACCTTTTTGATTTTTCAAAGGTTGATATATAGGTCTTAACTCGTATCTCTCTTCATTTTTACATAGAACCCGACCAGAGAACACCATAAAACCTATCCTTGAGCTCTCTAATAGTGTTTCAAAGAATACTAATATCCTAGGTACGAAATCGAGAAGCGATAACATCATAACGATCCCTACGACGTTAGGATCATTAGACCGCCTATCATTTTTTCTTTGTAGTTCGAGTTTTGTACGGTACTTCATAGTTAAGAAACGTCTAATTTATGTATTTAAGTGTTTAAATATCAAGGAAGGTTGATAAATTAGTTTCCTAATATTTAGAACTCACGGGATAGTGATCGGAAGCCGTGAGTTCGATTTATTTCACTTTTAGTGGACTGTTTTGTAGTCCACTCGTGTTGGCCTATTGTGCTGTTGATTTATGGAGTTTGGAATGATGAAGGGCATGGAGAAATGCCACATGTGGTAGGGTAGTAGGCTGGTCGCTCGTCGTTGCAATTTCAGGCTAATTGATAACTTATTGATTGGGTATGTTATGGTATATTCGGGGATTTTGTTGTATTGAAGGTCCCGAATTGTAGTTAGGTTATTTTTGAGTTGTTGATTGTATTGTGTTTTTATCTCATTTACAGTAGGCTTGAGGGAGCACTGAAATCAAGGAAAATGCTGTGTGTTTTATTTTAGAATCGAGTTATCATATGAGATACGTGATATACCACCGCCATCTAAGTTGTCCACGTATTTCTTTGTTATAGGGTTGGCGCGCTAGTTGTCATAAGCTTGTTGTTGAGTTGCATTGACGACTTGAAATATGTTAAGGCTATCCATTCTTTCTTTTTGGCATGATCCATATGATACAAACGAAACGTGCAAACCCTGAACTTTCATAAATGACTCTATTCATAGAAGTTCTAGGGGTTCCTATGTTCTGGATTCCCTACATGTACTACTTTCATATTGTCTGTTCATAGGTCTCATGACATTCCGAGAGATATTATTGAGTTACTTCCATTTATACATATATACTGACTCATGATCAGATGGCGTTATATACGCATATAGTATATGTATATGGGGTATGGGGAAAGGTTATAGCGTTATATACGCACCACCACCTGATCAGCTGGTATACATTGATGATTTCGCCCACAGTGGCTGAGATGATATGATGGGATGCCCTCAGATGCTTGATGATGTTATGTACACATATACATATGCATGGTATGACATTTATACGCACATGCATGACAATATAAATTTTTCATAATGCACAAAGCTATTAAGAATTACAGGTTGAGTTCTTTACTCTATGTTTCTTTTATGTCTTTTATATACTACTTCCATGCCTTACATACTCGGTACTTTATTTGTACTAACATTCTTTTTGCCTAGGGACGCTGTGTTTCATGCCCGCAGGTCCCGATAAACAGGTTGAGAATTCTCCTAGTAGGCTATCAGCTCAGCGAAAGGTATTTGTGCACTCCATTTGCTCCGAAGTTGCGTATTTGGTCAGTATGATTTGAATATGTATTGATTGGTATGGCGATACCATGTCTCGGCCTTTATGATATTTATGTACTCTTAGAGGCTTGCACACAAATGTCATGTATATGGATACTTGTATAGCCTTATCGGCCTATGTTTTGAGTATATAAATGATCATGTCGACCTTATAGGTCCGTATGTCACATGTATAAGTTTCTATATCATATTGGGTTGTCCTATGTCTAGTATTCCCTTATGTTTTATTCCCGTTACCTCATGACGGCCCTTCTGGCGCATTTACCCATGACGGTAAGATAAGAAAGATATGTTACATTGGTACTCGGTTGTGTAAGGCAGCGGGTACCTGTCGCGGCCCTATTGTTCGGGTCGTGACATAAGTGGTATCAGAGCAGTTTTGTCCTAGGGAGTATACAAGTAGTGTCTAGTAGAGTCTTGTTTTATGGGTGTGTGGTGTACCACACTTATAAGCAGGAGACTACAAGGCATTTAGGACTGTTACTCTTTCTTCTTACTCTAGATCGTGTGGTAGATCTCAATTGTAAGAAATTCAAACTCCTTAATTCTATTTTATTCATTATACAATGACATTTACATCCAGAAAGACTGTTGATAAGAGATTGAATGTGGTTGTGGAAGAATTGAGTCAGAGGAACTCGATTTTGCGTCATGCTTATGATGAGTAAATGTAAGGTCTTCTGTAGATTATGTGTGTACTACGACATGTAATCTTCTTGATAAGGATACCTAAGACATGAATATCTATCCACCTCTATGGTAAAAAGCAACGAGATAATCAGAAGGTAGATACAAGTTTCAACAAGTCAAATGAGCAAGGTGAAGAAGGATACGAGGTACCCAGTTAGTGAAGATTACTTGTATTTACAATTCAGGTAGAGAAATATAAGCATTCTGAGTTACTTTCAACAGTAACAGAGATATATACACTTGACAACACCCATCTCAGTTATGCCTTATGGGAGTTAACAAATATAGCTTAAGAGAAAGATGGTATATTAGGATCTAGCTGGGGTTAGAGTAACCCAAAATTATGGATGGATTGTTATCATTAGCTCACATTTTCGAAGGATATTGCAAACGTGGTAATAGTTCTCCTTCTGAGACATACCCAGATGGTGCACTCTAGAATAGTACAGTCAGATATGAATACTAGAATGTTCAGAAATTTCAGAAGATAGGCAGTGGAATCCTAGAAGTAGGGGTGTTTCATGGCTCGGTTTGGGTCGGTTTTTCCCGAAAAAGAAACCAAATCAAGTAAGTCGATTTTTTAAATATTGGAATCAAACCAAACCAAACCAATTAAGTCGATTTTTTATCGATTCAGTTTGATTCGGTTTTTGTCGTTTTTTTGGTTTTTTCGGCTATTCATCGGTTTTTTCTTAAATATGAGACATACACTACCAAACGCATATTCCAATGACTATATTTTCAACGTAACACTATCAAATCAATTTCTCTTTGAGAAATCTATCATTTACCAAGATATATTAATGATAACTGAATCAAATAGTGATGAATAATTAAAGTTCTCAATTAAAAATCGATTATTTTTAATATGAAATAAATTTTTGTACTTAGCAAAAGAAAACTACCAATTAAACTAGAATGTAAAGGCAAATAATTAGATTATTATAATAGCAAAGAACTAGACTAAAAATATAAATGACTAGTATGTACCATAACGTTTTAGAAACTTTATATAAAAATATACATATATACAGATGTAATAATAAATTTAAATAGCTACTTTTATAGTCGGGTTGGTTCGGTTTTTCGGTTATTTTTTTATTAAAGCCAAAACCAAACCAAATTTGATCGGTTTTTAAAACTTAAAACCAAAACCAAACCAAACCTAAAAAATATCGGTTGTTTTGGTCGGTTTGGTTCGATTTTTTAATTTTTTATGAACACCCCTACCTAGAAGGGATAAATATTTACCTTAGTATGACTCTCGTCCCTAGAAAAAAAAGGTTGAGAGAATGTTAGGCGTCCCAAAGAGCCAGTGAGATGAAGCAAAGGGAGCTAAAAGTGAAAGAATGTTTTGTTGAAGTTTTCAGAATAAAGTGATAGACAGAAATATTAGTTGGAGAATAAGAATAGAGTAAATGAAGTATTATGAGTAAGATATGATAAATGAGTGATAACGGTGAATCAAAATATGACATGACTACAGATTCTATAGTCAAGTGAAGGAAAAGACAAGAAGTTACAAGGCTTGAGACAATAAAAGAGTATAAGCCATAAAGTCATGTCCTCATTTCAAGAAATGAGTTGGTGACTCGTACGTGATTACGAAAAGGAAAAGTTAGACCCCCGGAGTAATAGAAATTAGTATGGGCTAGTGAATAAGATAAACTGGACATGAATTCGGGACCGAAGGATTTGATAATAGTTGACATCGTGAGAATTTCAGAGATCGCGTACGGCGATAATTAAATGGACAACAAACGAATAACCTTTAAAGGTCATTCAGAAAGATGTTTCTATAAAGCAAGAACTGTGGATAGAGTTAAGCTTAAGGGACTAAGTGTGCCAGTTATACTAGGTGATACCTTCGTGCATAAGAAATTCAGTTATCCATGGTACAGAAAGGTTACCACAAGGCAAGTAAAAGTCCATGGAAATGTGAAAAGACGCCAAAGATGAAGAGGTAAAACATTTATAGGTAAATCTTCATAGCATTAAATGTTAGTACTCCCCTAAAGGGGAAAGATAGTGTGATATAGTATTAAGTCAGAGTTATGTGGTTCAGGTAACTATGGAGCCAGTGTGCGGGGTAAGTTAAAACAAAGGATATAATCCAAGAGAGATTACGAAGAATATAGATATGAGAATGGACTAACGAGTAGTTAGTAGTGGATTCAGGAAGAGCCTAGCCATTGCTAGACAAGAAGATACAGACAAATCAGCAGATTGCGCAAGATAAATATAGTGAACCCCAACATAGTGAATTCAGTCTTGCAGATATGAGGTCGTAACCCTTGAGAAATATTCAAATAGAAGTTGGGGTAATTATAGGTATTATGGAAATAAAAGAAAGTGCCACTGAGAAGACAGTCAAAAATTCCAGTTCAGAAGCAACCCTACGAGTACAAGGGCGTGGAGGTAAGTAACGAAGGATAATTATAGGCGAGTAAGAATATCAAAAATTCGTTCAAGTATACAATGTAATAAGCTTGCAGCTTTACAGGAGTCAAAGGGTCCCCCATAAGTCTACAAAGAAAGACTAGCTGAGAAAATAAGGAAGAAGATTTCAACTTAAGCATAGTGACATAAAAAAGAAATGGTCTTGTAACAATAGTCTCATAACAATATTGTATACACTCCATAAGAAAGTAGCACCTATCGTGGCTAATGAACGGGAAGAAAAAAAAAATCAAAAGATGATATTTGAGATCATATGAGTTATAGGAAATTTTAGTATTTGTGGGCAATGAGATAAGCCATGTATTCATGCAACAAGTGGTAGAACGACCATGAAAAGTAGTTGCTTATGTTTAAAGACAACTAAGAAAGCACGAGAAAAATTACCCGACCCACGATTTAGAGTTAGCCGCGATGATTCATGCACCAAAGATATGGAGGCAATATTTGTATGGCATTTATGTTGATATCTATATGGATCATAAGAGCCTTCGATATATCTTCAAGCAAAAGGAATTGAATTTACGCTAAAGGAGATGGTTGGAGCTACTGAAAGACTATGACGTTGATATTTTATACCATCCGGGGAAGGCGAATGTAGTAGCCGATGCCCTCAACCGTAGATCTATGGGTAGCCTGTCATATTTACAGTCAGAGAAGAGTGGGATAGCCCATGAGATTTATCAGGCTAGTCTTGGAATTCGATTACTGGACTTAGGTGATACCGGAGTTACTATTCAGGACACGGCAATATCCTCTTTAGTAACTAAAGTGAAGGAACGCCAGTATGAGGAGCATGTGTTAGCTCATTACAGAGATACATCCCCTCAAAAGGATAATATAACATTTGAGATTACAGGAGATGGAGTCCTCAGATATCGAGGTCGATTATGTATTCCTAATGTGGCAGGGTTGCGCCAACAGGTTATGGGAGAATCTCATTATTTTCGTTATTCTATTCATCTAGGAGCGACAAAGATGTATCATGATATCGGGGAAATATACTGGTGGGACGGAATGAAGAATGATATAGCATAGTTTGTTGCTCAGTGCCCTAATTGTCAGTATATTAAGATTGAGCATCAGAAACCCGTTGGATTATTGCATGCTATAGAGATTCCGACTTGGAAATGGGAAGTGATTAATATGGATTTCATCATAGGCTTACCTCGTACCCAGCGTAAGTTCGATTCTATATGGGTTATTGTTGATAGACTTACAAAGCCCATTTTGTGCCTGTTAGGACTACATATTCAATAGAGGATTATGCAAGGCTTTACATTAAGGAGATAATACGACTTCATGGTGTCCCTATATCTATTATCTCGGATAGAGGTGCTCAGTTTACAGTTAATTTTTGGAGGTCCTTCCAAAAAGGATTGGGGACTCAAGTAAGTCTTAGTACATCATTTCATCCCCACATAGATGGTCAGGCGGAGCGTACTATTCAGACACTGGAGGATATGCTACGGGCTTGTGTGATAGACTTCAGGGGTAGCTAGGATGATCATCTTCCACTTATTGAGTTCACATATAATAATAGCTATCATTCAAGGATCCAGATGGATCCATATGAAGCACTTTATGGACGGAAGTGTAGGTCACCTATCAGATGGTTCGAGGTTGGGGAAACTAAGTTAGTAGGACCAGAGTTGGTATAACAGGCAGTTGAGAAGATTAAGCTTATACGGGAAAGGCTATTAGCAGCTCAGAGTCGTCAGAAGTCCTATGCCGATAATCGACGACGAGACTTGGAGTTTTAGGTAGATGACTAGGTATTCCTAAAGGTATCACCGACGAAAGGCGTTATGAGATTCGGTAAGGAAGGAAAGCTTAGCCCTAGGTACATTGGACCTTATAAGATCATACGCATAGTAGGCCAGGTAACATATGATTTAGACTTGCCTTCCAACTTGGAGTCAGTACATCCAGTTTTTCACATGTCTATGCTCCGCAATTGTATTGGAGATCCTTCTAGAGTCATTCCAGTTGACAATGTTCAGGTCACAGAGCAACTATCATATGAGGAAGCTCCCATTGCTATACTAGATAGACAAGTTCGGAGATTGAGAACTAAGGACGTAGCTTCAGTTAAAGTACTTTGGAAGAACAAGAATGTGGAAGAGATGACTTGGAAAGCTGAAGAAGACATGAAGTCTAGGTATCCTCACATGTTTTTCGCTTCCGGAGGAGGATCGGACTAAGACATCACAGCCTTTAGGTACGTATATGGTACTTGATTCTTATGTTAGTTATTGTCATTGGTCATGTGAAGCCATTGGTGTTATTGATGATTGTGGCCCTGTGTGGCTTTGTGTTGTTAGGTTTTCTGTCTGACAGATTGGTAGTAGTACCATTATAGAGGAGACTCTGCCAAAAATTTCTATAGATCTCTAAGAGTTTAACATTCGAGGACGAATGTTTCTGGGGGGGGGGGGGGAGGGGGAATTGTTACACCTTGTGCATCCCAAGGTGACGTTTAATGAATATGGGGCTTGTTAATCATAATTTAAATGAGTTTAAAGTCATAATATGTCTATATATGATGTTTGTATAGAAAATATAAAGTTTGGGAAAAATCGGATTTAAGTTACGGAAAATTTGACTAAGGATTTGCCTTGTAACAAAGCTTTTTGAGAAATAAATTTCGTGTGTTATATGAGGTCTTTTGGGACATATTAAATATAAAATTGAAAGTCTTGAAATATAGTTTCCAATGCTCTTAACCATTCATTCATACGACATCCAGATAAAAAGATATAAGCGTTGGAAGATGGGCCAATGAGATGGTGCCAAGTTAGAACCTCTTAGACTTTTCAAAAGTTGATATATAAGTCTTAACTCGTCTCTCTCTTCATTTTTACATAGAACCCGACCAGAGAACACCATAAAACCTATCCTTGAGCTCTCTAATAATGTTTCAAAGAATACTAACATCCCGAGTACGAAATCGAGAAGCGATAACATCAGAACGATCCCTACGACGTAAGTATCATTAGACCGCCTCTCTTTGTTTCTCTGTAGTTCGAGTTTTGTAAGGTAATTCATATTTAAGAAACGTCTAATTTCTGTGTTTAAGTGTTTAAATATTAAGGAAGGTTGATAAATTAATTTTCTAATATTTAGAACTCACGGGATGGTGATCGGAAGCAGTAAGTTCGATTTATTTCACTTTTAGTGGACTGTTTTGTAGTCCACTCGTGTTGGCCTATTGTGCTGCTGATTTATGGAGCTTGGAAGGATAAATGGCATGGAGAAATTCCACATGTGGTAGGGTAGTAGGTTGGTCGCTCGTCGTTACAATTTCAGGCTAATTGATAACTTATTGATTGGGTATGTTATGGTATATTTGGGAGTTTTATTGTATTGAAGGTCCCGAATTATAGCTGGGTTGTTTTTGAGTTGCTAATTGTATTGTGTTTGTATCTCACCTATAGTAGGCTTGAGAGAGCAGTGATATCAGGGGAAATGATGTCCGTTTTATTTTAGAATCGAGTTATCATTTGAGATACGTGATATACTACCGCCATCTAAGTTGTACACGTATTTCTTTGTTATAGGGTTGCCGCGCTTGTTGTCATAAGCTTGTTGTTGAGTTGCATTGACGACTTGAGGTATGTTAAGGTTATCCATTCTTTTTTTTTGGTATGATCCATATGATACAAACGAAACGTGCAAACCCTGAACTTTCATAAATGACTCTATTCATACAAGTTCTAGGAGTTCCTATGTTCTAGATTCCCCACATGTCCTACTTTCATATTGTCGGTTCATGGGTCTCATGACATTCCGAGAGATATTATTGACTTACTTCATTATGCATTACATCCATTTATATATGTATACTGACCCATGATCAGATGGCAATATATACGCGTATAGTATATGTATATGGGGTATGGGAAAATGTTATGGCGTTATATACATACCACCACCTGATCAGCTGGTATACGTTGATGATTTTGCCCACAGTATCTGAGTGATATGATGGGATGCCCTCAGAGGTTTGATGATATTATGTACGCATATACCTATGCATGGTATGATATTTATACGCACATGCATGATAATATAAGTTTTTCATAATTCACAGAGCTATTCAGAATTACAGGTTGAGTACTTTACTCCATGTTTCTTTCATGTCTTTTATATACTATTTTCATGCCTTACATACTCGGTACTTTATTTGTACAGACGTCCCTTTTATCTGGGGACGCTACGTTTCATGCCTGCAGGTCCCGATAGACAGGTTGAGAGTTCTCCTAGTAGGCTATCAGCTGAGTGGAAGGTGTTTGTGCACTCCACTTGCTCAGGAGTTGCCTATTTGGTCAGTATGATTTGAATATGTATTGATTGGTATGGCGGGGCTCTGTCCCGACCTTTATGACATTTATGTACTCTTAGAGGCTTGCACACAAATGTCAAGTATATGAATACTTGTATGGCCTTATCGGCCTATGTTTTGAGTATACAAATAATCATGTCGGCCTTATAGGCCCGTATATCACATGTATAAGTTTCTATATCATGTTGGATCGTCCTATGTCTAGTATTCCCTTATGTTTTATTCTCGTTACCTCATGACGACCCTTCTGGACCATTTACCCATGACGGTAAGATAAGAAAGATATGTTACGTTGGTACTCGATTATGTAAGGCAGTGGGTGCCTGTCGCGGCCCTGTTGTTTGGGTCGTGACATTATTAGTCGAGTCTTTTGAGAAAGCCAAACTTGGACAGATATGAGGGAGTCTATAAAAGAAGGTTTGATAAACTTTTTTGCAAAAATTACATTGTATAGCCACTCCCAAAAAAAAACCCGTAATATATATATATAGCTAGCGGATGTAATTATTTTTTGTCGACTAGCCAAATGTGTAACTTGCCCAAATTTTATGTATGGAAAATACATAAATTGCACTAACTAATGTGCACAAGATTTTTTCACACGCTAACTTAGCGAGTGTCGTTTTACCTTATATTCTTGTTTCAAACGAGTCTAATACTCTCTTGAAATACATAACCAATCTTTTGTCACTTTACCTTCTATTCTTGTTT
>AWOL01S0101011.1:0-11861 GCA_000715115.1 Nicotiana otophora
AGATCTTGTAAATGGCCTTGGAGCTTCCAAAACTCTATCCTTGTCCTTGATGCTATCAACAGGCAGTTGAACAAAGTTACAATCAAGAGGAAGTATCCTTTGCCACGTATTGATGATCTATTTGACTAGCTTCAGGGAGCGAGGGTATTCTCCAAGATTAATTTGAGGTCTGGGTAATATGAGTTGAAGATTCGGGGCTCGGATATTCTAAAGACATCATTCAGGACCCGTTATGTTCATTATGAGTTCCTTGTGATATGGTTTGGGCTGACCAATGCCCCAGCATCTTTCATGCATCTGATGAACATTGTGTTTCAGCCTTATCTTGACTCGTTTGTTATTTTATTCATTAATGATATCCTGGTGTACTCTCATAGCCAGGAGGAGCATGCCCAGCATCTGCGAATTGTGTTGTAGCGGTTGAGGGAGGAGAAACTTTATGCCAAGTTCTCCAAGTGTGAGTTTTGGCTCAGTTCAGTGGCATTCTTGGGGCACGTGGTGTCCAGTGAGGGTATTCAGGTGGATCTGAAGAAGATAGAGGCGGTTCAGAGTTGGCCCAGGCCGTCCGGGAGGGTAGAGTGATTGCTTATGCTTCGCGCCAGTTGAAGCCTCATGAAAAGAACTACCATGTTCATGATTTGGAGTTAGCTTTCATTGTTCATGCATTGAATATTTGGAGGCATTATCTCTACGGTGTGTCTTGTGAGGTGTTTATGGATCTTCGGAGTCTCCAGCACTTGTTCAAACAAAAGGATCTAAATTTGAGGTAGCGGAGATGGTTGGAGCTGCTAAAAGACTACGATATCACCATTCGGTATCATCTCGGGAAGGCCAATATGGTGGCCGATGCCTTGAGTATAAAGGCAGTGAGTATGGGTAGTCTTGCATTCATTCCCGTTGGGGAGAGACCTCTTTCAATTGAGAAGGATGTAGTGGGGTTTGTAGCTCGGTGCCTTAACTCTCAGCAGGTGAAGTATGAGTATCAGAGACCAGGCGGATTGCTTCAGAGATTAGAGATTCCAAAGTGGAAGTGGGAGCGGATCACCATGGATTTTGTAGTTGGACTCCCACGGACTTCGAGGAAGTTTGATGCTATTTGGGTGATTGTGGATCGGCTGACCAAGTCCGCACACTTCATTCCAGTTAGTACTACCTATTCTTCGGGGCGGTTGGCTGGGATTTACATCCGGGAGATTGTTTGCCTTCACGGAGTTCCAGTTTCCATCATTTCAGATAGAGGCACGCAGTTTACATCCCGGTTTTGGAGAGCTGTGCAGCGAAAGTTGGGCACCCAGGTTGAGTTGAGCACAGTATTTCACCCTCAGACGGACGGACAGTCCGAGTGCACTATTCAGATATTAGAGGACATGCTACGCGCTTGTGTCATTGATTTCGGGGGTTCTTGGGCTCAGTTTCTACCACTCGCGGAGTTTGCCTACAACAACAACTACCAGTCAGGCATTCAGATGGCTCCAATGAGGCTTTATATGGGAGACGGTGTAGATCTATGATGGGTTGGTTTGAGCCGGGGGAGGCTATACTACTGGGTACTGACTTGGTTCAGGATGCTTTGGACAAGGTTAAATTGATTCAGGAGCGGCTTCGCATGGCGCAGTCCAAACAGAAGAGCTATGCCAACAGGAAGGTCCGTGATGTGTCTTACATGGTTGGGGAGAAGGTTCTGCTGAAGGTTTCACCCTTGAAGGGTGTTATGAGGTTCGGAAAGAAGGGCAAGTTGAGCCCTCGGTCCATTGCTCCTTTTGAGGTACTTCAGAGGATTGGGGACCGTAGCTTACAAACTTGCCTTTCCACCTAGCTTATCCAGTGTGCATCCAGTATTTCATGTGTCTATGCTCCGGAAGTATATCGGCGATCCGTCTCATGTTTTGGATTTCAGCACAGTTCAGTTGGATGGTGATTTGACGTATGATGTGGAGCCGGTGGCCATTCTGGATCGGCAGGTTCGAAAGTTGAGGTCAAAGGACATAGCTTCCCTGAAGGTTCAGTAGAGGGGTTAGCCCGTGGAGGAGGCTACTTGGGAGACCGAGCGGGAGATGCGAAGCAGATATCCATGCCATATTGAGACTGTAGGTATGTTTCAAGACTCGTTCGAGGATGAACGTTTGTTTAAAAGGGGGAAGATGTAACGACCCGGCCAGTCGTTTCGAGAGTTGTAGCCCTGTTCCCCCCTTTCTGTTCATTTTTGTACTTGACTATTGCTTTATGACTTGTCGGGTTATTTGGTTCGGGTTCGGAGAGAATTCAGAGTGAATTGAGACACTTAGTCTCTTAATTGAAAGCTTAAGTTAGAAAAGTCGACCAGATGTCGACTTATATATAAATGACCTCGGATTGGAATTTTGATTGTTCCGTTAGCTCTGTTGGGTGATTCTGGCCTTAGAAGCGTGTCCGGATTGTGATTTGGAGGTCGGGAATAGAATTAGGATTGAAATGGAGAAAGTTAGAATTTTGGAAAGTTTTGACCGTTACAGGACTTTAGATATCGGGGTCGGATTCCGATTATGTACGTTGCACTAGGTTCGTGGGGTTATTTTTGACTTGTGTGCAAACATTGAGGCCAATCGGACATGATTTGATAGGTTTCGGCGTCATTTGTAGTATTTGGAAATTTCAAAGTTCATTACACTTGAATCCGCGTGTAATTCGTGTTTTTGATGTTATTTGAGGTGGTTTGAGAATTCGACTAAGTTTGTATTGGGATATAAGACTTGTTGGTATGTTTGGTTAAGGTTCAGGGGGCTTCGGGTAGATTTTAGGTGGCTAACGGATCAAGTTTTGAAGTTGTAGGCTTGCTGAAGGTATTCCACTACTGGTGTAATCGCACCTGCGGAGTGGGAACCGCAGGTGCTTGCCTGCAGAAGCGGATTTGGCCTTGAAACTTGATTCTGCAAAAGCGGAGATTTGTCTCGCATAAGCGAGTGCGCTGGTGTAGAAAAAATGGGGCACAGGTGCGGAGTTTGGCGCATAAGCGGGCTATGGGGGCTCATCTGTGAGACCACAGAAGCGGCCAAGTTGCCGCAGGTGCGGAAGGCCTGGGCAGAGTCTATAAATGCGGGACCTTGCGATTTGGACTTCATTTCATCATTTTGAGCTCGGATTCTGGAGAGTTTGGGAGGGATTTTTAAGTGGAATTCTTGAGGTAAGATCCTTTTGTCCATTTATCTTCAATAATTATGTTTCCCCACTAATGTTCCACCTAGATGGTGTGTTTGGGGGTTTGAGGCTAGAGATTTAGAGAATGAACTTTGGGTATTTGCATGACCATTTGGTGTCGCATTTTGGTAAATTTGGTATGGTTTAGACTCGTGAGTGAATGGGCTTTCGGAATTTATGACTTTTGTCAGATTTTGAGACGTGGGCCCGAGGGCTGGATTTAGGCCGATTTCGGATTTTGGCTATAGTTTCATATTTTTCTTATGGAATTGATTCCTTTAGCCTATATTGATTGTATTGTACTACTTGTGACTAGATTCGGGACGTCTGGAGACCGATTTGAGGGGCAAGGGTATTTTGGAGTAGAGTTTAGTCCGGATTGAGATAAGCAACACTTTCAAACTTGGTTCTGAGGGTTCGAAACCCCGAATTATGTGTTATATGATTGGTATGGAGGTGACGCACATGCCAAGTGACGGGCGTCTGGTGTGCACCATGAGAATGGTGACCTGGATGATTTTATGGCACCGTATAGCAATTCTATATTGATGATATCCGTGGTTTCATCACGTGAAAAAGTAATTGAGCTGTCAATCATGCTAGATATCATGTTTAGGCTTTGTGTTGGTATTGTTGGGACCCATAGTTGTCATTCCTTGCTGTCACCTTACTGATTTCATTGATATTACGTACTCAGTCATATTCATTCATTTCATATCATATCTCAGTCTAAGTTGTTATTTATTGATACATCATATCATTGTTTCAGGCTAGTTTTCATGACATTGTGAGCCCGTGAGTGAGACTAGAGAGGTTGATGACTGAGTGAGGCTGAGAGCCTTATTATGAGTGACAGTTATGGGATCAGGCTGCACGCCGCAGCGGTTATACTGATTTATGATAGCGCTTGGGCTGAAGGACCCCTCCGGAGTCTGCACACACCTCCAGTGAGCGCGGTTGATATTATTGAGGGATGGATCTTCCCTGGACATAGATCTTGTCCGAAGCATTTTATACTTGGAGATGGATCTTCTCCATGGGCAAGCTTTACCCTACTCGGTATTGGGTGACTGATGGTCATTGATGTATATATTCAAGGATGGAACTTCCCTGGGCCGTTTGGGCCATATACATTACCGAGTGATTGAGCATTGAGAGTCACGCACATGAGGCTGTCAGCATGGTGCATCACATACAGCATGTGCATTGGCATGGTAGAAGTAGAGGAGTTATATTTTTCATATCATTCAGATTTGATCCATTTGCTGTTTTAAGATATCTATCGACTTGAAAGCATGTCTAAATTTCTGCACTGTTATTTTCTGTATTGAACTGTGCTGGTTGAGTTCGTCACTACTTTTAACCCTCAGTTTGGTTTTGTTACTTACTGAGTTGATTATACTCACTCTACACCCTACACCTCATGCACATATCCAGGTACTTCTGGTTATGGCGGCTGCTGAGTGAGGAGTCGACATCTCGGAGATTATCGAGGTAGCTGCATGGCGTTCACAAGCCTTGACTCTCCTTCATTTTCTTTATCTGTATTTCAGTTCTTATTCCTCAGACATTGTAGTAGACTGTATCTTTGTATAGATGCTCATGTACTCGGTGACACCCCGATATTTGGGAGAGATTTGTATTGCGTTGTGGGTTATTTCAGTTTTTAAATGGTTTCTTAAATATTAACGGATTCCATTTTATATTTCAAAGTTTTTACTTGGTGATCTGGTTGAGTAGTTGGCTTTCCTAGTTCCACGATAGGCGCCATCACGACGGTTGGTTTTGGGTCGTGATAATTTCTTAACATTATTAGTAGATGAAGGCAATGGAATATCAATTTCCATGTACTCTTTATCAAGAACGATAGGGTTTTTGTGTATCGTTCCTTGACTAGCAGACATGGTAATATTTTTAAGCCCTTGTCCTCATCCCTTCCCTATAGCACCTGGCGAAAAGAAATCAGATTACGAACACTTAGGCATTTAAATTCAGTTATGCAAATTAAAAATATTACATTTAAAAAATCTTACTTTTTTCAATTGTTTGGATGTGTTTCTTAACTAGACCACTAGATTGAGGAAATAAACTCTTAGTTGGCATATTCTCTTTCTCAACCAAAGATCTAAGTCCTCATCTCCGTCTTTGTCCTTTTCTTATAGCACCTGGCGCGACGAATGCATATTTGGCAGCAGTCTTCATTGTTGATCCCACCATATTGAACAGTGAAAATATGTGACAATGTAATATTAAAAGAAATCATGCCATCTGAATATGTAATAGTGAATATACTAATTCATAAGGAGATACTTCACCTCATCATTTCTTTTTTGTTTATTTTATGAAGGATTTCCTAAATCTATAGTATCATCATCATTTTGTTTCACAATCTCGTAGGAATCACGAGGCTGAGTCTTCCTCACTACATGCCAACCTTTGTTGGAATTATCATTAGCATAAAATACTTGAGATGCTTGCTCCGCTAAGGTAACGAGTCGACCGGTCATTTACTTTCTAGAACCTCGTTCCCCTAAATAATACTTCCCATATGTGCTTTTACTATTTTATGACTTGCAGGGATGGTTAGTTAGGGTTTGGAAGGGTTCGGGTTGAAATTAGAACACTTAGTTCCTTATTATTGGCTTAAAGGGGTTAAGTTTGACTTGGGTCAACATTTGTAGTAAATGACCTCGGAGTCGGGATTTGACATTCCTAATGGGTCAATATGGTTATTTTGGATTTGGGTGTATGTTCGGATCGGGTTTGGCATTACCCGGGAGCGTTTCAACACATAATAGTGAAAGTTGGCACATTGAAGGTTTTTCAAGTTCTTTGAATTTGGTTCGGAGTATATTTTGGAGTTATCGTGGTTTGTTTGGGAATCTGAGCCCGGATTTGACATTTGCACGCAAAATTTGGCGTCATTCCGAGTTAATTTGATAGGAATCGAACGCGCAAAAGTAAATCTAGAAGTTTTTGAGTTTTATAATTTGATTCATGCGTTTTAGAATCCGATTCGTGCCTCTGGATGTTATTATGGTGGAAACACGTGCAAGCGGGTCCGTAATATGTTGTTGGATGTATGAGTGTTGTTGGATGGTGTCCCGGAGGTCCCGGGTGTGGATCGGATTAGAAATTGAACTCAAATTTGGGCTTGGAGGATTGCTGGTGCACCGGTTCTGGTGTGCCCGTACCTGCGAGATTTTGGCCGCAGGTGTGAGCATCCAATCGGAGAAGTGGCTTAAGGCGAGGGGTATGTGGCTTGCAAAATCGGAGGAATTTGCGTAGAAGCGGCCTCGCTTCTGCGATGACTGGGCCGCAGGTGCGAGAAGGGGCCGTCTAGGCCTGGGCCGTAAGTGTGGGAGGCGAGCCGCAGAAGCGGGCTCGTAGGTGCGGTGCTATTTTTGCAGGTGCACCCAAAGCTGGGTTGGGTGTCTTATGCAGAAGCGGCGTCGCAGGTGCGACCCAAGGTCCGCAGAAGCGGAATCGCCGGAGGCAGTGAGGTCTTTTTATGTCGGGACTTAGGCAATCTTTGCTCTTTTCTTACATCCCTTAGGCGATTTTGGAGTTCTTTGAAGAGGGGTTTTTACCTAGCTCTTTGAGGTAAGTAATTTCTATATGAGATGAGTTTAATATATGTATTTTGGGTAGATTCTTAGCATATAAACTGTGGGTTTAGTTGAAAAACCTAAGTGTCACAACCCAAATTTTCCTCCGTTGGGTGTCGTGATGGACCTAGTCTTAGGGACTAGGTAAGCCTAAATACATCTTAAAATAATAACAAAATAAATAAAGATTAGCAACTCCAAATTCAAAATTCTCTATATAAGTATTACAATCCCCAAAACCGGTAGTACAAGTCATAAGCTCTACAGAGTTTGCTAGAAAACCTCTAAATACATCTGTTCCGAAATAGGAATAAACGGTGTAAATAGAAAAAAAACTAGAAGGTGAATCCAAATGGCCCAAATCTAGCCAAAATCACTTACATACCATAAATACAACTATAAGAAACTATTCTAATGCAAACTTGAGGTGCTCCAGCTACTCTTCATAAATGCGATGAGTTGCTCGCAAATACGAACCCATCAGGGGTCGCAAATGCGAAGCCTGACCTCGCAAATGCGAGATCAGAGGCCTACACTAGAACTGAAACACACCAGCAATATTTCTAAGTCCAATTTCACTCCATAGCCTATCTGAAACTCACCGAGCCTATGGGGCTTTAAACCAATTATGCACACAAGTCTAAAAATATTATACGAACTTGATCGCGCGATCAAATCGCCAAAATAACACCTAGAGCTACAAATTTAGCATCAAATCAAAGGAAAGTTTCAAAAAAACTCATAAACTTCTAATTTCTCAATCGGACGTCCGAATCACATCAAACCAACTCCGTTTCTCACAAAATTTGACAGACAAGTCATAAATATAGTATTGGATCGATACCAGGCTCCGGATCCAAAATACGGACTCGATATCCAAAAAGTCAAACATTGGTCAAACATTTCAATGTCATTAAGCCTTTAACTTTCAAATTTCAACAAAGTGAGATTACTCGAGCTAGGGACTTCCGAATTCGATTCCGGGCATTACGCCCAAGTCCTAAATCACCCTATGAAGCTGCTGAAATCATCCATAACCCATTCCGGAGCCGTTTACATAAAAGTCAAATTCTGGTCAACTCTTATCACTTAAGCTTCCAAAACTATAATCATTCTTCCGATTTGACTCAGAATCATCCGGTAACTGAACTTTACCATGCACGCAAGTAAATACACATAATACGAAGCTTCTCAAGACCTTATGCCGCTGAACGGGACTTACATTCTCAAAACGACTGGCCGGGTCATTACATCCTCCCCCTCTTAAATAAAGGTTTGTCCTCGAATGTGCCAAGAATCGCCTCGAAGTTGTCAAATCACTGAATGCACACATCTAACATACACCCGCGGGTGACCCCACGTCACCCCAATCCACATAAGCCTGACGACACCATCTCAACTGTAATTTATCCCTTTCACCAACATCAATAAGCCTTAGTGTCAACATTTCCACCATCCACTTGTCTTTAAAAGACCCGATTCTAAATCCACACCCGGTATCAGTCTCAACTAGATGCAACCACTTATGCCTACACCCATAGAGTACAACCACACAACATGACACATCACCCATAGGCCCATAATAACAATTCTGATCACAATAGATGCCCGTAATAAAATCCAGCACCGACAATTGGCCTCATATCCGTTAGAACCTTATTTCAAACTTCCAAAACGCTGAAAATGATGCAAGAAACCCGAAGACCTCATAAATATATGCCCGGATCAACAAGTCACAACTAACGCCTCCGAGCACAAACCTCGCAAGCTAAAACTCAGGAAGCATAGAACGAAAATGACTGAACATGTAAGGAGAAACACATAAGAGAAATATCAACCAAGCCCGACAGGCACAACTATCTATCAGTACCATCCTACAAACCAATCTAAAAGGAAAATTTAAAGTATATGAACAAATCACAAGGATCTCATCCTGATATAACTTCAACCGCGGCACGCGTCCCGGCTCAAACATATCAAATCACATGGAATCGCGAGGGTCTCACCCTCAACACTGAATCACAAGTCGGATACACATCATACCAATTGAAACCTTCCACTAACTCAATTATGCCAATAAAATCACAACACTTTTTGAACTATCACCCCGATAGAGCATCAAAATTACAAATCTTAATGGACAACAGGAATTCACTTCTAGCCTCGTAGACATGGGCTACCACTCATAGAATCTCCCAATAGGGGTAAACACATAGGCAGAATACTAATCATGAAACTCACCCATAAATGAACCAATTAATTCCAATTAATGCAGGTATTGGTGATACTAGTAATTAATAAAAATTAATCAATACAAAAAAACTTTATACTTAGTGAATACAAGGACCTAAGAACTCTAAAAGGCTAACTTTCAACAAATAAGCCCTAGCACGTACTCGTCACCTTACGTACATGGACTTCACAAGATACAATTAGCATAGAAGACTCACATCCTAAGGGGTAGTTCCCCCACACAAGGTTAGGCAAGATACTTACCTCGAACCAAGCTCAATCAATCGATAACAATGCCTTTTACACGAATATCCAACTCCGAATCATCCGGTAACTGAACTCCACCACGCACGCAAGTCAATACATATAATACGAAGCTGCTCAAGATCTTATGCCACCGAACGGGACTTAAATTCTCAAAATGACCGATCGGGTAGTTACACTAATCTTTAATAAAAATGGGATTTACCCACTAAAATGGTTATGGAATTGTGAGTTTATTTGAGTTCGTGAGGTTATGGGTAACAATTATCTTCGAAAATTTCTGGAATCCGAACACCTGGGCCCAGGGTGAATTTTTAAGAATCTTCCAATTTGGGTTGGGTAATTACTCTAATAACTAAATTATTAACTTTTGATTATATATTGATTAGTTTATATAACATCTGGCAAGCTTCAGATTGTTCGGCACCAAGTTGGGTCCTTAGAGTGAATTGGTGGCCGGAAAGTGAGCTTTGAGACGAGGTAAGTCTCTTGACTAACCTGTAAGAGGGAATTTACCCCATAGGTGATTTAAATTGCTATTTGATTCTAATTGTGGGGACTACGTATGCACGAGGTGACGAGAGTCCGTGCATAGCTACTAATTATGCTTAAGTCCGAGTAGTTTAGGACCCAAATCATGAAATACTTGTAATGTTTGCACCTTACTTGTTCATTAAAGTGCCTAAATTATAATGTAAAGGATTTATAGAGACCGAATTTCACTTACATGAGTTTTGGCGGNAAACTTGGTAAAGGATTTATAGAGACCGAATTTCACTTACATGAGTTTTGGCGGGATACTTGACCGTTAACAGAAATTGTGTTTCTTTGTGTATTAGCTTTATAATAGCTTTTAAATCAGATGTTCATAATGTACCCTCTCTACTTGTGGAGCAGGTTGAACGCCTCAGCAGTATAATAGATGCATCAATGGTTCATGCCTCTTGACCCTCGATAGTGTACACATTATTCTGGATCGACCTCAGCATAAATCATACGTTTTAATGCTTGAAGCCTGAACACACTTGATATTCTTTTACATGAAGGGAGAGATTATAATTTATTTATTTGTTCGGAATTTATTTGGAATTAGTATATGCTAATAGAAGACTCTTGGAATTTACTATTTGTTAAAGTATTATTTAATCATTGTTGTTATTGTGTTAATATTATTATTCACATACTCTATATCTATTTAGCATTTCTGTATTTTATTGCTAGCCCATAGTAAGTGTTCATGTCGACCCTTCGTCACTACTTCTTCGAGGTTAAACTAGATACTTACTAGGTACATGTTGTTTATGTACTCACGCAATACTTCTGCACTAATCGTGCAGGATCTGAGGCAAGTGCATCTGGCAGTCATACTGGCGCGCACCCCCGATACCTCGAGGCCTAGTGGTGAGCTGCTCTTCCGAGACTGTTTGGCAGCACCTGAATTCTCTCTTTTGCGTTACTTTTGGTCTACTGTATTTCAGAAAATAGTTTAGTGGTTTTTTGTATATTCCACTAGTAGCTCATACACTTGTGATACCAGGACTTGGAATTATGCTAGTACACATTTGATGGCTTTTGAGTTGTTATTTCACCACACTTGTTCTCATATTTTCTTACACATTATTTTATTAACTTTTTTACCTCTTACTTACTTAATAAATAAAAATCAACTATTTCGAAATTGTTAAAAAGAATAAATACATGGCTAGTTCACCGTTGGCTGGCCTAATGTTCATTTCTTGCAAGTCTAACCGAATTTTAATTGTGTCCTTGGTCTTTCCTTTGACATTCATGATTGTCCCCATAATATTATCACTTATATTCTTTTCAATATGCATAACATCCAAATTGTGTCGCAACAAGAGAGATTTCCAATATGGAAGTTCAAAAAACTTACTTTTCTTGTTCCAGTTATTCTTTCGATTTTCGTGTGATATCTTCTTTCTTTTCTTTGGATCCTTCATTAATTGTATCCCTTCAAGATCTTGAACTTCATTAAGTATCTCAATACCAAAACGCATTTTTGGTGGGAGCCTTTTCTCTTTTGTACCATCAAACGAATTCTTTCCATTCCTCCACTTGTGACTAACAGGAACGAAATGCCGATGACCCATAAAGCACCGCTTCATACATTTAGCCAATCGAATTGAGGAAGTGTCTTTATTGCAACATGGACATGTCAATTTTCCTTTTGTACTCCATCCAGTTAAATATCCATTGATAGTTGATAGTAGGCTATATTTATGCAATGTAGACGCTACTTACACTCTAATTTAGCCGCACTTTATTGATATTTGAATGCTAAAAGATAACAAAATGCTCTAATTAAGAATTTAAAGCTTTGCAGGAGCTACTCCAAGCAAGGAGGGAGCTAACGAGTATTTTGGAGTCAACATGGAGTGTGAAAGGCCCATTGAAGGTTAGCCCAGTCGAAAAGAAGCGAGAAATCCGCGGTGCGCGGCCGCGAATTGATCCGCGAACTCAAGGCAGTGAGGCAGTGGAAATCCACGGCCGGATCCGCGGTCGAATTCGAGGCCGCGGACGGGCGGACGTTAGACTAACACGTAGGGTTAATTATGTAATTTC
>AWOL01S0101025.1:0-16123 GCA_000715115.1 Nicotiana otophora
GTATTGCAAACTTCATAAAAATTAGTCTGAAGTTCTTCAGTTTGTAGTGCAAACTTCAGACAAATTAGTTTGAAGTTCTTCAGTTTGTAGTGCAAACTTCAGACAAAATCAGCTTGTTATATTTGAACTTCAGATAATTTTTCCTAGCATGATAGTTGCAAACTTCAGACAAAATTTAACTTGGTAATGTCTGAAGTTTGGCCCTGCGGTCCCAAACTTTAGTCGATGCTTCTTCGAGTTTTGACAATAAACTCTTATTTTATTATTTACGTACTTTGTGTTGGGGTGCAAACTTCAGACAAAATAGTCTGAAGTTCTTTAGTTTGTAGTACAAATTTCAGACAAAATCAGCTTGTTATATTTGAACTTCAGATAATTTTTCCTGGCATGATAGTTGCAAACTTTAGACAAAATTTAACCTGGTAATGTCTGAAGTTTGTCCCAGCAGTCCCAAACTTCAGTTGATGCTTCTTCGAGTTTTGACAACAAGCTATTATTTTATTATTTACGTACATTGTGTTGGGATGTATTAATGTTTGAGAGGCAGTAGCGAGTCTTTCTTTCTATCTTGATTTGTCGCTTTGTCCAATTTCCAGAAACGATAACATGTGTAACTTACAGGATAGCATGTTTGAGAGAGAAAAGAAGAAGAGGAGGAAGAAATGAGCGCATAGGTCACAGGATCTGAAGTTGTCAAAACTAGGGTATAGATTAAATAATTTTAAAATATGGGTATAGGTTAAATGGGGGCGACCAAATAGGGCGCCCCATGTAATTTTTACCTGTTTTAGTATGTTACATTTGATTTTTTTATATGTATACCTTGCATTATGTGTTCCTTTGTTATTGTGGTAGTATAAATTTTTTATCCCTTCTATATATATCAACAACTTTTACAAAAATATATATCTAATCGCGCGAAGTACGGACAGATTCTTTTATATTTGTTGTCTCTTCTCTAAAATATATCACATATTTATTTTCTAGATAGTTCGATATTCTTTCCAACCGAAAAACTGTGATAGTATTACAAAAGATGGTTGAACAATTAGTATTATTTTGAAGTCAGTTAATTTAGTCATTTGAATATTTTATTTGGGCTCGTTACATTTTAAGTACTTAATAATTAAATATAAACAAAGTATGATTCTCTAAAATTGAAAGTTCTCTAAATATCATACTAATCTTATATACAAATTTCTAAAATTCTAGTTAGTTAAGTAGATCTTTTAACATCTAAATACCTATACAAATGCAAAAATACAAAAAAAAAATACTTCAAACTAGCTTGCATGAACTATGTAGCGTTTTTACTCACGTTATATTACTGACATTATGTTATACTCTTTTATGAATTTGCATATATTCCAGATATTGTAGGTCACTTTTTACGATATTATTTTCTTTTACATTCTTCAATTATCACAATGTGAAGGTGATGTGCTAACTGTTTGGAAGTCTACGCGAGACATGATTATCTCCTCCAATAACCTTTCACGATCCAAAATCTCATGGATTAGATCGGCATCCGGCAACCGCATTGTCAAGGAAACTATTCTTAAATATAACTTAGCTATTAAAATTTAAGATTTATTGTCACGACCCAAAACCATCACCGGTCCTGATGGCGTCTAATCCTATTTGCTAGGCAAGTCAATCATACAACATTACGGAGAAATAATAACAAATACAGAATATATGAGTCTGAAAAATGAATAATTATAGATAAATACTAAATAAATACAGCAAATCCCCAAAACAATCCCCAGAACTTGGTAACACTGAGTCATGAGCTTTAATATATGATTACATGTATGCTAATACAATATGTTGTCTGAAACAATAACATTAATGAAAGATAAAAGGAGACGCTAGGAACTGCGATCAGGATGCAACTCTACCTTGGGTCTCAATCGCAACAGTAACATCTCCCAATACTCAGCTGAGTCCAACTTCTGAATCTGCACAATTAAGTGCAAAATATTGTACGAGTACAAATAACCCCATGTATTCAGTAAGTATCATAATTAACCCCAACGAGATAGCGGCGAGAGTGGTCAATAATACTCACAATCAAACTTGTATAGCTCATGGATATATATATATATATATATATATATACACACTAAAGGTAAATGTAAGGCCGACGATGTACATAAAGAAGATATGCTCAATCATCATGAATAACTAATAGCTCAACATATAAAGGGGATATGCATTAAAAGGCACGAATACATTCTGGAACTAGCATACTGAGAAGTTATGCGGTAAAAATCATGTATACATCCAAGGAGTTCACATATAAAGAAGATACACAAAGTCCAAATGCTGACCAGCTTCCATAATCCGCGTGTACAGTATCAAGAAAAAATATGAGAGGACGACCCTAGGGAGATGGATCTTTATCCACACGCTGCACGGACAACTTACATACCAAAGTTATATCAACCGCACGGATAACTCATGAGCTGCCAAACCAGACCATCTCACAGAAAGCATATACAAGAATATATGTATACGAAGAACGGATATCAAGTCACATGCTCATGGACTGAGGAAAATAGCAGGTTAAGGTGTATGCATGTACGAAGTGTGCAAACTACATCTCATATTAGGCGGGTATGCCATACAATAGTAAGTATCATGCTCAAACAGGATATCAAACCCTACACTTGATCTCTAGCATGATTCAAAAGGTTCACGTAGTCATAAAAATGATTAAACATGAATCATAGAAAGCATGTAACCCACACAAGGCATAATAGAAGTCTAAAGTTTAATCCAGTCAAAATCATACATAGCACCCGCATATACGCTCTTCACCTCGCATATACATTGCTTCTCACACATTCCAATTAGACAAATAAAGTCATATACTCAGGATTATTCCCTCACAATAAGATTAGGCAAGATACTTACCTTAACAAGCCCAAATCAAACTTCCAAAATCGCCTTTCCCTTAGAAATCACTTCCAACCGTCTCGAACTTGCTAAATAATACTTAATAACGTTAAATAACATCATAGGGATAAATTTCAAATAATAAAGCTTCAATCTTCAATCAATTTTCTAGAAGTCTACAAAAGTCAACGCTTGCCCACACAATCAAAACCCGAGTCAAGGGATAGATCCCGACACCCATAACCGTACGAGTCTAACTTTTTTTTAGTTTTCAAATCCAAGTCCAAATTATAACTCAAAACCTCAATTTACATTCTCTTAAGTTGTAGGCAAAATCCTAAATTTATCCCAAAGTTTCATATTTTAGATGTTAATGATCCATGCAAATTCTTGAAATAATACAAAAAATGAGTAAAAATCACTTATCCCAAAGTTTTGTGTAAAAATCTCTAAGCAAAATCGTCCCTCTCCAAGTCTAGAGTTCAAATTATGAGAGAATAATCTAAAATCTTGAAATCCCAACTATTAACCAAGTTGAAGATGTCGCAATTGCGAACCCAAGGTCGCAAATGCAAACTGGTCCCCCTGAGCCTCAGAAGTCGCAAATGCAACCTAGGGGTGGGCATAATACCGACCGAACCGCTAATTTCGATTTTTTCGGTTCGATTTTTTCGGTTTTTCGATCGGTTTGCGGTTTATATTTTAAAAAAGTTCGATGAGCGGTTCGGTTTTCGGTTTTGGTGCCCCAATTTTCGGTTAAACCGAAAAATCAAATTTTTAGTGTATAGGTTTTGGTGGGCTCTTATTCACCTATTAATCTCTAGCCCAATTTGCTTACCTACACTCTAAAGGCTGAAGTCAAAAAGCCCATTTTTTAAAACCAAGCCCTTTTGTTAATATATATATATATATATACGTATAATTTAGACTATGATTTCAGTTTACCAAATCCCTTTTCTATTTTCTCATTCAAGATTAGTTCCAGCTTAGAGGGTTCCAATTTAAGTGAAAGCAAAGGATAGCAGCTATAAAGACTAAGTTGTGTCTTTTGTTTTCTACTGTAGTATTCCTTGCTATTCATATTTTATGATACGTATTTAGTTTTCAATTTTTATTTTGGCGAAATGAAAATAATTTATATTTGAAATAATATCCATAGTTATAAATGTACTGAAGTTGCTCCAAGGAGCTTCATAGGAAAGTTGAACGTAAGGACTCTCACTCTTTTTTAATCTTTGTGAGTTTGTGGTATATTAGTATTTAACTAGTTAACTAGAGAAAATGTCCAATTAACTTTTAGAAAAAGCTAATTGTAAAAAACTAAATTTAAAGGCCTTTTTTGGTAGAAAAAACTCAATCAAAAATCCCTCAAACTGACCGAACCAAACCGAATCGAACTAAGAAAAAATCGATAAAACCGAACTAATATTGGTTCAGTTATTGGTGCACCAAATGAAAAACCGAAAACCGATTAAACCGAACCGAACTTTTGAAAACTCGAACCGAACAGACCGACGCCCACCCCTAATGCATCCTACCCCTCACTATTGCGAAACTACCCTCGCAAATATGATACACCTATCGCAAATGCGACGGTCGCAAATGCGAACACCAACTTTACAATTGCGAAGCTTCCTTCCCATCCCACTATCCCAAATGTGAGGTCAAGTTCGCGAATGCGGACCTCATATTTGCAAGCAGATCATCGCAAATGCGATGACCACTACTACTACTACTACTACTATGATTACTACTACTATTACTACCACCACCACTACTACTATCCCAAATCCTAAAATACCACTCAAGCCCAAATCCAGCAAATACATCCCAAATCGGCCCCAATGCCTTTAAACAAAATTAAGTTTCATTTCACCCTAATCCTCCACAAGCAACCGACCCTATCCCTTTCCTCTCTTGAACAAACTTTCATCCTCATTGTAGCCATGGACAAATCTGGGGGATTTTAATTTTTAAGACACTTCAAAACTTATATCAATTTTTAAGACAAAAGTGTTAAGAATGGGTTGAAGGGACACTTTTGTGATTAGTGTTAATGACATAATTTTTAAAAATCTCAAAGTTTTCTTATTTACAAAAAGTCCCCCTTCCTCCTCCACAAATATTCCTCCTCCCACTCCTCTCCTCCTCTTTCTCCTCCTCCTCTTTCTCCCCCTCCCGCCACTCCTCCTCTTTCCCTTGTTCCTCCATCTCGCAATGCTCCTCTCTATCCTCCGCCACTTCTAATCCTCAAACATTTAGGAAGATGTTTCAAATATCTAGAGAAATATTTCAAACATCTACTGAGATATTTCAAAACATCTGCACAAATATTTCAAACATCTGTGGAGATGTTTAAAATATCTGTGGAAAAAAAATCAAACATAAAAAAGAAAGAAGCAGAAAAAATATCCCAAGGGATGTTTGAAATATCCCGGGGGATGTTTTGCATAATACTCATTTATGGAAATGTCTCAAAATATCTCGAGGGTATGTTGCAGAATACTCACTTTGTAAAATTTTATATTTTTCTCTTTCTCTCGTATATTTTAAACCACTACAAGAAAAGAAAAAATGAAAAAAGAAGAAGAAGATGAAAATGAGATGAAGAGGGAAAGAAGAAAAAGACAAGGAAGAAAATGAAGAAGAAGAAGATGACATAGACGAACCAGCAGCAGCAACAAAAGTTGAAGAAAAAGAAGAAAGTAAGGAAAAAGAATGAGAGAATGAGGAAGAGAAAGAGAAAGACGAAAGAATGAAGAGAAGAAAAAGTAAAGAGGAGAAAGAAGAGGAAAATGAAAAATTGAAATAATTTGAATGGGTATGATTTTTTAAAAGTTTTAAATTTTTTAATATTTACCCATAACTTTTGTTATTTTTAATCTGACTCCCCAAAACCCCTTTAATTACACATTTTTTGTTAACCAAAATATGTGTCCTAAATTTTTACACAAGACTTCAAAAGTCTTTTTTACCTCATTCTTCCGACAGACTTTTCCTACTCTATTTCGAGTAAAATCGTCTTTTTATGCATCCTTCTTGGCGTATTCCCTCAGTCAATGACGATTCTCTTTCCTCTCCTATGTTTTGGGCAACTCGTGAATCTCAAATTTCAAACGAGAACTCACCATTTGGGGTAAGGTCTGAAAATTCACGTGAACGCTTCAACGTTCGGATCCTAACGACTTTCTTTGACCATGCATTCAAAAATCTGAAATTTTAGACTCCCGCTCAAGGACCCAAACCTTATATTTTTTCACTATAAATACTTGCATATCAGGCCACTTTGGAGAGGCTAGAGCTGCCTACATCACACAAACTGTGTCCCGCTCGAATACTATTATTCTTTACTCTCACTACTAGTATCATCAACCAAAAACTCTAAGAATTTCTTTTAGAACTTTCTTTTTTTTGTCTCGGTGTACTTTATCCATGACAGAGATATTCGAACTCATTCGGCTCGAAGTTCGGATCTGTTTGTGACAAAAGAGTAGATTCGAGGCCAACGCCGACCCTGTTCACTGCCCACAAAAAGGTAAACTCCGACCTTTTTGATTATGTTCTTTCACTTAAGGAATTGGTATTTGCTTAGAAAAGTATGTCTTAGGTTTTACTTTCCATGGCTGCATTAGAGTAGGTTGGTAACATTTTGATATTGTTGTGAAGTTAGAAAAGTCATGATTTAAGATCATGTTGTATTCAGATTCATTTTTGCGATCAAACCATGTTATTTGTTATTTTTTTGACTTTACAAGAGTCATGACATTTGGATGTAATCTCGACCTCCTATTCTTTTATTTTTGTTATGCTTAGCTCCCCGCACTCATAGTAACCTCTCGGTGAGGAAGATGACTGACCCTGAGTATGACCCTGGAGACCTGAATACCCGTTGGAAGAACCGTGAATAGCCGGTGGACGGTAGGAGCTCTCTGGAATGGCGCTGAAATAGGGCCGCACTAGTGCACTCCGGCAAGGCGGTGGTGCTGAATAAGTGGGTCTGCTGGACTGACCCCTCACGAATTAACCTCTGCCCCAGGCGGGGCATCGCTGAATCCTCCAGAATGCCGAGGCCTCTTCTTCCCTGTCGTATACAATCGACCCTGATTGCGGATACCCTAAATACGCCGAGCTATCTCCATAACCTGCTTGTAAGGACTCCCCATCTCTACCTCTCGGGCTATAGTAACCTGAATACCATACTGCAAGCCCACAATAAACCTCCGCACTCTCTCTGCATCTATGAGGAGTATCATAGTGCATGGCGGGACAACTCAGAGACCTCGCCTCATAATCGGTCACAAACATCTGACCCTGTAGGAGCCACTCAAACTAACCCCATAGCTCTTCCCTCTAAGAGGGTGGAATATATCTCTCCAGAAAGAAACGTGTGAACTGATCCCAAGTCAAGGGAGGTGAACCCGCTGGTCTGCTAAGAAGATACGACTGCCACCATCTACGGGCCCCACACTCCAACTGAAAAGGGGTGAAGTCCACCATGTTGGACTCCAATACTCTCATATTGTGCAACCAGTCTCTGCAGCGTTCAATAAAATTCTGGGGGTCCTCATGTCGCTCACCGCTAAAGGAAGAAGGGTGTAGTCTGGTCCATCTATCAACAACTTATGCGGCTCGACAGTCGCATCAGGTCTGGGCTCTGGTGCAGCTTCTTCAGCTGGCTGAGCCCCACCCATAGGTAGTGCACCTGGGGTCTGATATACGATAACAGCGTGCCCTAGAGCCTGAGCGGTAGGGGTATGTGCTCCCCCTCCCACTTGAGATATGACTGGGTCTGCTGGAAATAAACCAGCATGCGTCATAGAGTCCATGAATCGCATCATACGACCTATGACCTCCTGCAATACCGACATGGACATGAAATCTGCCGGGGCCGGCTCACCCTGTTCCTCAATGATAGGATCCTCCACTGGATCCGCTGGTGGTACAACGGGAGAAACTCTAGAAAGCCCTCGTCCTCTAGAAGGAGCTGGAGCCCTCCCTCGGCCTCTAGCAATAGGGGAAGCGGCTCCAGGTGCTGTAGAAGAGAGCATGAGAAGCAGCTCACCACTAGGCCTCCGGGTAGTGCGGGTGCACGCCTGGACTAACATCAGATGTACATGCCTCAGAACCTGCACAATTTGTGCAAAGGTGTAGCGTGAGTATGTAAACAACGTGTACCTAGTAAGTATCTAGTCTATCCTCGAAGAAGTAATGACGAGGGGTCGACATCGACACTTACTAGTGGAAAATATACATAATGTGCAAGAATATTAAATAGGCATGAAATATAACAACAATAATGGAATAAGAGGCAATAATTAAATGATTATTTAACAAAATAACAATTAAAAGTCCCCAAATATCACATGCTAATCTCAACAAGTAAGGGCCAATATGTATTTACAAATTCTCATGTCATGAAGGGTATATCAAATATAATCGGACTCCTAGCGACAACACGCACGAGTTATGCCGAGGTAGTACGGCCCGATCCGTAACAATCATGCACATACAATACCGAGGTCGTACNCTATATAATCGGTCTCCTAGCGACAACACGCACGAGTTATGCCGAGGTAGTACGGCCCGATCCGTAACAATCATGCACATACAATACCGAGGTCGTACGGCCCGATCCATGGATGCATCACATAATATATATAAATATTGCCGAGGCATTCGTTCCGATCCACAGGAATAGAAAAACTCTTCGGACTACGAATTATGTGTTTACAAGTTACAACTCCAAGGTTAGCCCATAAAAGAATATAAATTTTCATCAATAATTAAACATTCCGCCAAATCTCTAAGTAATGAAGCTCGATTTAACATAATCTTTAACCAAATTTTACTTATTAATACAAGCAACTAAACTAGAAAGTTGAGTTTAAATAGTGCAAGTAATAACATAATAAAGGCTTATATCTACCCGGACATAACATGAATTTTAGCTTGGCACGGACTCTCGTCACTTCGTGCGTATGTAGCACCCACAATTAGTAGCAAATAATAATTTAAACACCTATGAGGTTAATTCCCTCTTACAAGGTTAGGCAAGAGACTTACTCGTTTTTCAAGTCCACTTTTCGGTTCACAAATCACACTAAAAGCCTCAAGTCGGTGCTGAACAATCCAACTAACCAAAGGTTGTACAAACTAATCAATAATTGCTCAAAAATTCATAATTTAACTATTAGTGTAATTACCCAACCCCAGTTGGAAGGTTCCTAAAATTTACCCCCGGGCCCACGTGCCCGGATTCCGGAAATATTTGTAAATAATTGTTACCCACAACCTCACGAAAATTTTTTTTTATTATAATTTTTATAAATTATATATAATTTATAAATTATATATAATTTTTACCCAATTCCATAATCATTTTCGTGGTCTAATCTCATTTTTATCAAAAACCTAGAGTTTTCAACAAACTCCTAAAATTTTTACATTTTTACATGTTAAAATCTACCCATAATCTATATATTTAACTTATATTGTATAGAAATCACTTATCTTTAATAGTTAGGTGAAAACCCATCTCCATAAAGCTCTAGAATCGACCAAGAAATGTGAGAAATGAACAAAATGGCCAAAGTCCCATTTTTATTAAAGTCTCGCCTAGTTGACCCTTCTTCGTGATCGCGGAAGAAGCCTCGCGATCGTGAATGCAAAGCTCCAAGGCCCAGGAAAATCTTCTTCGTGATCGCGAGAAGACCCTCGTGAACGCGATGCACTGAGACGCCCTCTCATCGCGAACGCGAGCCTCCACTCGCGAACGCGAAAGGCAACTGAGTTGCCCAGTCCCAGGCCCAGGTTCAGGTCTTCTACGCGAACGTGACGAGGCAATCGCGGAAGCGAAGGCCACTGGTTCTAAGACTCCGCGAATGTGGCCTTTTTTCATGAAGGCGAAGAGCAAAAAGACCCGGTCCCCAAATCCTTCATCACGAATGCGAGGGTCCTTTCGCGTTCGCGAAGAAGGAAACCAGAATCAACATATCAACAGTTTTGGACTTAGCTTTGGGCGGTTCGAAACGCACCCGAGCCACCCGGAACCCCATCCAAATGAACCAACAAGTCCATAAATATAATACATACCTGCTTGAATTCTCGGAACACGTAAAACAACAACGAAAATAAGAATCACACCCATTACCAAATTGAATCAACTTATGAACTTGAAACTTCTCAACTAGCTCCGAATGCGTCGAATTATACTTAGACTACTCGGAATGATACTAAATTTTGCGTACAAGTCATAAATCACCATACGGAACTATTCCTAGGCTCGTAATCCCAAATGGACCTCGATAACACCAAAGTCTACTCCAAACCAAATTTAAAGAATTAGAAAACCTTCAATGAACCAACTTTCAACATTAAGCGCTGAATCGCTCACGGATCACCTGAAATCCAATCCGAACACACGCCCAAGTCTAAAATTATCATATGAACCTATTGAAACCATCAAATTCCAATTCTAAGGTCGTTTACTCAAAATATTAACTCAAGTCAAACTTGACCCTCCTAGGCCACTATTAAGGAACTAAGTGTTCTGATTTCAACCCGAACCCTTCCAAACTCAAACCAACCATCCCCGCAAGTTATAAAACAGTAAAAGCACACACGGAGAATCTTAATTAGGGGAATGATAACCTATAAAGTAAAACAACCGGTCGAGTCGTTACACTGTAAGTAGTGCATGTCATATAGTAAGACATAGAGCTCACCCTAATTCTGAATTTAAGCTAATGTGGACTAAGGGTTTGCCTTTCAAAATTTTCTTTTTCCTTTGAAAATTATGGAGGAGTAATTGCCTACTGATGATATGTGGAGAAGAAATGGGTACACAACTACTTCTAGGTGTTGGTGTTATTAACAACCTCAAGAAGAAACTATTGCTCACATGTTCTTATCTAGTTCCACTGCTTCTAGGGTATGGAGAACACTTTTTGGTGATGCAGGTATCAATGTGAATTTGGTGCAGGTACATCAAGTTATAAGGGTATGGCGGAATGCAGATTTCTGTGCAAAACTCAGGCCGTTATTCCTAGCAGTTTTTGCCACTATCACCTGGGATTGATGGAAGAGGAGGAACACAATGAGGAATAGAGGCACAGTGATCTTTTAATAGAGTGATGCATGAGGTAAAAAGACTCTCCATTATCTGGCAAAGGTAAGGTATTCTTGGCTGTCCCATATTCCTTTTCTTTGGCCAGACATGATCAAATTCTTTAAAGATTACAAGCCTTATATTGTAACTGGGAGAGTCACTTGGGGCTTCCCTCATTACGGTTGGTCTAAATGCAATACAAATGGTGCTTCAAGATGTAATCCAGGGCCTAGTTCTTTTGATTTTTATGTGAGAAATAATGAAGGGGATTTGGTGTATGCAAAGGTAGTGAAAATAGAGAAGACTACCAATATTGTAGCTGAGGCAAAGGCTATAGTAGAAGGGTTGGTATGCTGTGTAAATCAATAGCTCTATCCTCTCATATTAGAGACGGATTCACTAGTGATGAAGAATATTATTGAAGGCGAATGAGATCCTCCTTGGTGCATTGTGGCAGAAGTGAAGATGATTAAGGAAATAAAGGATCACTTCAATGTGATATTTCAACATGTGTTAAGTCGGGCAATGCATTGGCAGATATTCTAGCTAACTTTGTATTTTCTTTTGCAGGTATAATTTCATTTAACTCTTTCTCTGAACTACCTAATGTAGGGAGAAGGTTGGTAAACATGGACAAAGCTCAAATCCATAACCTTAGTATTAGGGTTGCAAACCTGATTGATGGATGTGCGCCACTTGATTCTGCCTGTGCTTGCTAGGTTCTTTCCTGTTGATTGTTTCTATATACTGTCAAATTATTTTAATGGTATTAGCATGTGATAATACTCATTATGGTGGTGGTTTGATAGTGTATGGAATTGAAGCGGCAAGCCTGCAATTAGATATATTGTGTGCAAGATTTATATGTGGTTCATTGACATTATATTCGATTTGTGCATCACATACTTTAATACAGATTTGGACTGCATCATGGTGTTGTATTGCCAGTCTTATAAGTGCAGGAATATGGAGTATTTATCACACACATGAAGCTGGAGTGATGCATAGGATTGAACACTTCTCTTGTTCTATATACCGGAGCTTCTTCTTATTCTATTGATCAGGATTGTATCTCATAGCTTATGCGACAGAGTGGGAGGGAATGAAATAGCAATAACCGCTATTTCTGTCTGCAACTATCTTTTCCTAATGATTAAGCCCTTCAAAGGAATTTGTTCTATTTTTTCTTTCTAAAGGCAAGGCTAAGCCATCTGCCCTTCACTGCAGGTAACAGGGAGACGGTTCCCAAGGGGTGGCTAGTTCGAGCTATTGTGATTGTGGGAGAACTTCAAAGGATTGATTTAGTTGTTGGAGATTCACATTTGCCTTGTTCTTTGGCTTGCAAAACATGGCGCCTGATGAGAGCATTGGACGTGATACTTGGTGGTTTTGGCCCGTCTTATGAATTCATGGACACCATAGTTCAGTGGAAGATATCTCCTTCATTAGATACTGTGTTTATTAGCTTTGATATGTCTTCTAATTTAGCTAGACAACTTGTTAGTTGTACCTTTAGCATCTCTTATTTTAACAATTATTTTCATACAAATTATAAGACTTAAATGTTTTATATATATATATATATATGAGTTTTGCTAACCTACTATATAGTTGCAGTAGATAAACATCGTTTGCAATTTGAGTTCTCCAAAATACCCATAGCGTCGCATCAAAAAACATATGAGCTAATTGGTTTTTTTGTCATTTTCTTGTTCAATTCTCTTCTTCACCCTTTCAGTCCAGCGTCAGAATCTTTCGAAGATATTAAATTTTGCTTCATTTTACTGCAGTCTCCATTTTTAACTCTTTCTCCTCTACAAAAACTCCATTAATATTAATCCAAAAACTAACCCACTTTCAGAGGGGATTAACATATTTTTAACTCCACGTCCTTCCGAAGAAGCTCCAAAAACTAAACTCAAACAAGGACTGAATCTCAAAAAATTAACGTATTGTTGTTTATCAGATTTTCAATATATCTATTCTTCAATTCAACCATCAAAAGTTAAGAAGTTAAGCCAAATCTAACCAATTACTTTGAGTGAACTTCTTATCTTTTTAAGCTTGTAAACCCAGCAAATAAAAGTTAAACCAAATCTAACCAACTTTATAGTTATAATCTGAAATATAAACCCAGAAATCAAAAGTTACAATAAATATAACCAATTTCATTATTATAATCTGTAACCGAAACAATAAAATTGGTTGTAATATGAAACTTTCTTACATTTTTATAGGATTGATCTTGAAGGAAATGGATTCATCTCATCGTCAATTTATCTCTCACTTTTGTGGTTACCTAACTGGGTGTGGTACTGTGATTTAGATGGGTATGATTCTTTATTTATGGCTGTAGTAGAAATTACGCAGAAGAAGTGGAAGGTGTTTGGGTGGAAATTGTAGAGAAAAAGGGGTAATTTTTATAAAGACAAAAGAGATCCTACATTTAGCTAGCGTTTGGCCACAGAGTACTAAATTTATTTTGAAAAATTTAATTTGGGTGGAGTTTGGTTTGAAGATGAAAATGTGTTTGGATATGATTTTTCAAAATATATTTCACTTTTTATTTGAAAAAATATAAAACATGACTTATACCCTACAAGTTCTAAAAACTATCGCAAATACCCAATAGTACTGTTATCACAAACCATAGTCCTGAACATAAATAAATTTGGTACAAAATTATCAATTTTATAATGAACTATATAAATCATTAATTACAATGAAATCCCATTAGAGAATTACGACTCCTAATTAAAAAGAAAAAGTTAACTGATATGAGTATTCAGAAAGTCATTTAGCCTACAAATCAGAAGCAAAAGTAAGATGCACAAAGGATTGAGCTGATAAGGGAGCATATTCATCAAATATTTAGCTGGTCGTAATAAATGTGAGCTTTTTTACAAACTATAAAAGTTTAGGGTAATATTTAAAAAATATAACGGTCATGTTTTGGCCCAAAATCAGCAATTGAGGTGATTTTGGGATTTTGGATATGGGATTTTGTCAAAATGTGGTCAAAATCTATGGCCAAATATGTGTTTGTCAAATAAATCCCAAATTTATTTTGACAAAACTCATAGCCAAACGGGTCCTTAATGTGTTGGTAGAGCCTGATTGGAAATTGTAAGAGTATTTTGGAGAACTCAAAAGTGCCAATGCTAACCTACTACAGCTAGCAAAACCCTATAACTATATATATATAAATTAAATAACTGAAGTACACCATAAAAAATAAAGAAATAAAAAAGTACGCAATGCACATATGTCAGAAAACAGTACAAATAGGCGTGTATATATATGTACGTATGTATATTTGCTTAAAAACAATTAAATAAATGAAGTACGCAATGCACATACGTAAGAAAACAGTACAAATAAGAAAAACATAACATAATATTACAAATACATAGTATTATTGGTAGCGTCTGCAATGGTAATGCACACATTCTTGGTTCGGGCAGCTACGCTTATCATGCCATGTCTCTCTGCACATGCCACAAGCTTTTGAATGTGTTGAACGCCCAACGTCCATCTCGTTGTGAATATTGAAGTCCTCCTTCTTCCCTTTTTCCGGATAAATGACTCATTATAAACCAACTTAAATGGCGCCTCCAAACAGTAAGCTTCATCATCTAGTGGTTGTGGCACTCTATATCTCATAATATTTCATTGAGCTGTAGTCGTCATATAGCAAATGTGATGACCCAAAGGTCATCTTATATTTTAGAACTCGAATCTGCGCTNTATGGCTGTAGTAGAAATTACGCAGAAGAAGTGGAAGGTGTTTGGGTGGAAATTGTAGAGAAAAAGGGGTAATTTTTATAAAGACAAAAGAGATCCTACATTTAGCTAGCGTTTGGCCACAGAGTACTAAATTTATTTTGAAAAATTTAATTTGGGTGGAGTTTGGTTTGAAGATGAAAATGTGTTTGGATATGATTTTTCAAAATATATTTCACTTTTTATTTGAAAAAATATAAAACATGACTTATACCCTACAAGTTCTAAAAACTATCGCAAATACCCAATAGTACTGTTATCACAAACCATAGTCCTGAACATAAATAAATTTGGTACAAAATTATCAATTTTATAATGAACTATATAAATCATTAATTACAATGAAATCCCATTAGAGAATTACGACTCCTAATTAAAAAGAAAAAGTTAACTGATATGAGTATTCAGAAAGTCATTTAGCCTACAAATCAGAAGCAAAAGTAAGATGCACAAAGGATTGAGCTGATAAGGGAGCATATTCATCAAATATTTAGCTGGTCGTAATAAATGTGAGCTTTTTTACAAACTATAAAAGTTTAGGGTAATATTTAAAAAATATAACGGTCATGTTTTGGCCCAAAATCAGCAATTGAGGTGATTTTGGGATTTTGGATATGGGATTTTGTCAAAATGTGGTCAAAATCTATGGCCAAATATGTGTTTGTCAAATAAATCCCAAATTTATTTTGACAAAACTCATAGCCAAACGGGTCCTTAATGTGTTGGTAGAGCCTGATTGGAAATTGTAAGAGTATTTTGGAGAACTCAAAAGTGCCAATGCTAACCTACTACAGCTAGCAAAACCCTATAACTATATATATATAAATTAAATAACTGAAGTACACCATAAAAAATAAAGAAATAAAAAAGTACGCAATGCACATATGTCAGAAAACAGTACAAATAGGCGTGTATATATATGTACGTATGTATATTTGCTTAAAAACAATTAAATAAATGAAGTACGCAATGCACATACGTAAGAAAACAGTACAAATAAGAAAAACATAACATAATATTACAAATACATAGTATTATTGGTAGCGTCTGCAATGGTAATGCACACATTCTTGGTTCGGGCAGCTACGCTTATCATGCCATGTCTCTCTGCACATGCCACAAGCTTTTGAATGTGTTGAACGCCCAACGTCCATCTCGTTGTGAATATTGAAGTCCTCCTTCTTCCCTTTTTCCGGATAAATGACTCATTATAAACCAACTTAAATGGCGCCTCCAAACAGTAAGCTTCATCATCTAGTGGTTGTGGCACTCTATATCTCATAATATTTCATTGAGCTGTAGTCGTCATATAGCAAATGTGATGACCCAAAG